>JASDQU010174299.1:2673-18888 GCA_032191745.1 Picea mariana | reverse complement strand
AAGGGAGGTGAGATAAGTGAGAGGGATAGGGATGAGCGAGTCCTCCATCGAAGAGTATGCAAAATAATATCAAGTGTGGAATGAGGGAAGTGGATAAGGGAGGTGGAGAGATAAGAAGGTAAGGGACTATGAAGTGTGGCATGTTGGGTATTATGGTGATTCTCCCCCATCGAAGTAATTTTAAAAATAAATTATGGACTAATATGGAGTAAGGGAGTGGGGAATAAATGAAACTTTTACATGGTTTATTCCATATATTTTTACATGGCTTATCCATGGATTTTTATGTGGTTTATTCCACGGAATTTTAAAAAATTGTAAGAGGATTTCTTCTAAGATAATCAAATTTGGTTCCAAGAAATTTTGCGGTTCCATGATAATGATCATGGTTCCCAAAAATTCTTTGTTCCAAAAAAAATTGGCTTTGCCGCAAAATGAAGAAGCATTCATTGAGCGTTTAATCATAAACCTGGATATATTGAGCATACAAACTGAATTTTTCGATCCGAAAAATGTGTGGTAGAGATGAGACTGAGGTATACACAATGAAATTGTTCTCATTTAAAAAAAATCTTATTTTAATATTTTTTTTTTAAATTCCAGGAGCGGAAAAATATATAAGAAAAATTTCCGTTAACACAGTGTTAAAGCAGTCATAAAGCTCGACCATAAACTGTGTCTAAGAAACATACCCTTGGCATGAATTTTTATTCTATTTCCACCATTCCTAGTGTTCAGGATCCAGATATAGGACACTATAACAAAGTTTATCCAATTCAGCACTAATGCCATGCAAGGAGAAATAATGTTCCATTTGAGTGACCCATCCCATGGGATCCAAGCCATCAAATTTGTTCACCTCAACTTTGGGAAGATGCATTTCAAGACAAAGGTGATTGGAATGAATTTTTTGGAAATGGAAAGAGTTGACATCTTCATTATAGGAAGGTTATTCAGATGAGGAGGGGTTCAGGGTCTAGCTCACCAATTTTTCAAGTGTGTCTTTGATGGTGGCATATTGTTCCTTGAGAATATCAATGGAGGAATAGAGGGAGATAATGTTGAAATTAATTTTCGTGATGTCCTTTTTGTTTTGGTTGTGGGTGAGGGCCATTTTTTACTAGGAAAAAATGGGAAGGTGGGTCCACACAAAAAAAAGGGTTATAGATGAGGGGTATCACGATGGATGGGCCGAAGAGAGGAAGCCAATGGGATAGGTGGAAAATAAGATTGTTGGGAAGGTTGGGTGGGTCCACGAAAAAACTAGCTTACAAGTGATAGGTACCATGATGATCATGGTGAAGAGAGGAATCCAATGGGATAGGTCCTGAATAAGGGTTCCATTGGGACCACTATACTCATTTTGATTTTCTTTTTGTTTACTCATGTGGAGTTATACTCCATCCCGAAGAATACTGTAGTGATGAAATGCCCAAATTGTTAACAGGGAAAATTGTGTAGGAACTTCACAACTAGGATGCAAGAGGTAAGGTTGCACAAAAAAATATCCCTTCTATTCCTTTTTTGTTATGGCCATGATAAAATCATGGTCTCCAAATCAAGTACACTGCATATCCATGAGATATGTATATAGAAAATAATCATGGCCATGGAAAATGAATACACAGTGGATCCATGTCAAAAGAGATCATAGCCATGAAGAGATACATAGTGGATCTATGTCTCTGAATTAAAGGAGGATATCCTGAAACAAGATATGTACAAATTGATCCTCCACAAGTACTGTTTTCATAGAAAGGAAGTGGTATTTTCCAATACAACTTGGACAACAGCATAAAATAGGTGATGCTACTGCAGACTCGAGGTCTTCAAATCAAATCACCAATGGTAGGAGTCTACACCATGCGAATAGATGTCTTGAAGTCTAACATAGTGAGACACCATTTTATTACTGGTCATTTATGTATACCATTAACAAACACAATACAACCAACCAATAATGATAATGCACATCAAGGTACCTAGTGTTATAAATAAAGAGATGTGCTCGTTTTTCCATAGAAAATATAGAAATATTGTCACCCAACCATAGGCTGAAGCCACCCCTTATCACCTTAACCTTGACAGATAGAATAATTCCAGAAGAAAACCCTTAGAACCAATGGCCAACCAAGGTAGCATATGTCTCTCCAAAGCTATCACACCAAGAAGAGAGTCCAAACCATAACCAAAGACCAAAAATCCTTGTTGCAGTATTTGCAGCTGCACTCCAAAACTTGTGCACCACTAGTCTATGTGAGTTATGAGAGTGTGAATGAAAAATGATCTCTAGAGACCTATTATTTATAGTCCTCTTTGTCACCTTTCCAAGCCGAATTATTCTTTTATAGGTTAACACTTAAATATTAATTATTTTATTGGGCCAACATGTCTTCTAGGGTTTCTACACATCTATTTAGGGCTTCTCTTGCTTCCTGGAATATTCTAGTCTCATTAAAGGTTACACATAGGGGTTAATACCTCCCACAACTACCATAATATCAACACCTAGTAATTTCTAGAAAGTGCAAATGAATGAGTTGGCGTCGAACACTTGTAGAATCTATCGATCAGGGGACATTGATGTATTCTCACTATGAATAACGAGATGACTTTCCATTGATGATTGCAAACCCTAAGGTACTAAAAAGAATCTATATTCCAATCCTAGAGAAAATGAGATGAAGTCAATGGGAATAGATCTGCTGGAAGGAGGGCATTAAGGCATCCCCCATCATCCAACACGAGGAATAGTAGAAGGCCAAATATTTTGAAGGACTCAGATAAAATGTTGAGTGAACACACAATCTGGTACGTCTATTGCATTCACCAAATGGAATAATGCATGTAAGGGACCCTCTGAGTAATGGCCAATAATGAAAAACACTAACAAAGGTGAGGAATTCCACCAATGGGGAAAATGGAGCACAAGGTATTGTCCGAAATCCAAAGTGTGAATAAGGTCTTGACATCGAACATAAGGGAAACTGCTCAGTCAACGACCAATGATGAAATGTCATCTACTAAGAAAAAGGTAACCTATCAATGATGAAAATAGGCCCAAGGTGCTACTCTAGTTCAAACTCTCAAAACAATGTGTCATAGTCGATAAGAGCTGACCCACCAACAAAAAGTCAATGGAGACCTTCTATACTGGCATGAGTAAAAGACAAATATTATTGTTGATTATGAACAGTACTTGACATACGGGAAGGTTGACATTCAAAGTCGAGAAATTCTAAGGAGTAGACTACATAGGCTGAAACTTCCCTTGAACAAAAAAAAACACAAAAAATGACTTCAGAAGCATAGACTCAAGAATGAACAATGACATAAGTTTGCGACATAGGAGGAATCAACAAAATCTCCATAGTGACTGGAAGGATAACCAATCGAAGGATTAAATACTCAAAGAACATATTATATGGGATATTTTAAATATAAACAACTCTTCAAGTGGATATGGACAACTCTACCAAAGTACATCCTTTGGCATCTCTGGTTAGAAAGAAATAGAATAGTATTTAATCAAGCTATATAAAATATTACGAATGTGATTAAAAAACAAAAAATAATAATGATGGAATCCCTGCACTCCAAAATCACACTCACATAGAATCAACAATCTTTGGATAATGAGGAAAGAGATTGGATGAGAAAATTTGGAGAAATATCAATAAACTCCAAAGTTGGTATAACTAAAGCCCCTCTCAGTTGGAAAACCAAATTAGGGAACCAAGAATTTGAAGAATGGAAAACAACGTAGATCACATATATTCTCTTTTTTTATGGAGCATCGAAAGGAAATCCAAGTGTGGCAGGAGTGGGAGGGGTCATCTATGACCCTAAGAGAAATAAGGTATCTTCCTAGGCACGAGGGTTGGTAATAGTGACAAATAATCAAGCAGAGACATATTCCCTTTTTCAAGGAATATCCATTGCCACCAACTTGAGGATAAAGGAGTTGAAAATCATTGGAGACTCATGGATCATCATCAAGTCCTTAGCCTTCAGGGAACCACTAAGGATTTCACACTAGATTCAATTATCGCCAATGTAACAAAAAGTATTCAAAAGTTCAATAAACACTCTCTTTACCATGTCTTACAAGAAAACAATGGCAAGGAAGAAACTATGGCTACAAAAACCTTGAGCGTGTCTCAAGGAACATTGAAGAAAAATGAGGGGGTTAACCTTTTATTCATCCCTAAAGTTCAATATATGCACCGATATCCACCAAGCATTACATGTCTAGAACATAAGGAATTCATTAAAGGAACACATGAATTAAGAAAATGAGGTAAATATTCACAACCTCAACCCATCTGGAGTACCATGAGCCACTTAATGGGGCATCCTTTGTTTATTCCCTCTACATTCACTCCTCAGTGGGAAGGTGTGATAAACCCATCCAAAGTCTGGAAAATTTTGAGCATTAGGTGATCTCATGGAGAGCACAACTTCCGTTTGGATTGCTTTTGAGATTGAGCATATATAGTGTGTGATTTCCTTTGAAATAAACAGACTTCCCCGGGTTGACAATTTATGTAACACTTGATTGTTTTAATTAATAAACAATTATAGTGACCAACATTTTGGTGCCATTGTCGGGGAAGGCAATTATAAATTTCAAAAGCATTTATGTTTTTCTTTCAGATGTACATATTGCATGAGAGGATGTGGACCCCCGAAGGAAACTGACCCTACAGGTGGCAGGGGCAGAGGAAGGGGAGGAAGAAAGACTTTTATCGACAAGATTATATCAAAATCTGAATCTTTTGTTCCTCAATGACCAAGCTCTTGAAAACCAAGGCCTCAACCTTCCTTTCAAGTGAACTTTGAAACGAAGACAGTTGAGAAACTAGCAAAAAACATTGAGGATCGAGCAAGTGCAGTAGGGGAACAAACAGAAGAAACCATGGATGGGTATAGTGAAGAACTGCACCATGAAGAACAGGTAGGTATTGAAGGAGAGGTAAACAATGAAAACTATTTTTTTACCTTGGGATTTCCTATTGGTGATCTTCCTAGAGGAGTAGCTCCCATGAAGAATATTCCACTTTCAGCTTTACCTAACTTTAATGGTTTATCTTCTGAAGATCCTGATGAATTCCTTTTCGAGTTTGACATATTATGCAGAAGTTATGATTACATTTCCAATGCTAAAAAATTAAAGCTATTTCTAGAAACATTAAAGGGAAATGCATTAAGATGGTTCATGAGTCTTGGAGGTCGTGTAATCAAAACATGGGATCAGATGAAACATAAATTTCTGCACAAATATCAAGACTATTGTCAAACAAGAGAAAAAAGAGGGGAACTATTCAAGATGATACAGAAAGAGGATGAAAATTTGGAGGACTTTGTGGAAACACTACAGTATAATCTACAAAGATCCATTCACCCTGATGTAAGTAAAGATATTCTTAAAACAATATTATTAAAATGAGTAAGGGATGACTGTCTAGATATGTTGAATATGCTTGGAAAAGGGGACACATCTAAAGAATCATATGATGAAATTGTTAACCTCTGTAAAAGATGTTCAAGAGGAGCTGCAAGGAATAGATCAAACAGCAGGGATACCACATTTTCAAGAGTTCAAAAATCAGCCAGTGGAGGAACAACAAGAGCCGAAATAGGTAATTTACTTGGGGATTTTAAAACTGAAATGTTATGTTCTTTTGCTTCATAAATTGACACCTTGCAGATTAAAAAGAAACAAGCCGATGCAGAAGTGAATTTGTCCATCTTTTGTTCCAAATGCAGAGAAAAGCATCCACTAAGGGAATGCCCATTGGACAAAAAGCCAATTTTCACCCTTTGTGATAAGGATCATGAAACTCAACAATGCCYTTCTTTACTTGGAATCAAAGCAACATTACAACCAACCGATGAAGAAGATGAAGCTGTCTATTTGTTGACACAAAGAAGGCAATGATAACCGTGGGGACAAGGTATGAATCCTAATATGCCATTTACATCTTCTAATCATTGGAATAATTATCCTTCTTTTAGTCAAGCAAATTACCCTCCCTTTAACCAAATGCAATACCCACCCTTCAATCAAATGAATTACCCACCCATGCAACAAACAAACCCTCCCTTTGTAGACCCAACAATATGGACACCTTGGCCTTCACAACAACAACCTTACCTTAACCAATGGAATCCAAATTGGAGAGGTCAACAACCCCTGTTCCCAAATCAATTTCCTCAATTTCAATCACAATTTCAGCAACCACTCCCTTTACCATCAGGTGCTCCACCGAATAATCAAATGATGTGGCCCCAACTACCTATACAACCTAACCCTAACCCCAATAATAAGGCTGTGCAGTGTATTGATATTCAAAACCAGCCTATACTTTTTGGTTTCCCTGCACAATGCAATGATATTCATTTATGATCTGGGAAAATAGTAGAACATATCATTGATGATGTTACCTCTTCTGATTCTAATAAAGAAGAAATAAAAAAGCATGATTCACCTGAAGAGGTACAACCATCCTCAAAAACTGTTGCTGAAACAGCAGAACCACCATTCCCTGAGCGTTTATCTTTGACTAAAACTCCTGAGCCACCTACTTTCAATCTTCTAGGGGAATTATAAAATCTCTATGTCAAAATTCCACTATTACAAGCACTAAGAGATGTACCAATTTGTGCCAGAACTATGTGAGACATTTTTGTTAAGAAACCCGGTAGGAAAACTAAAGATCCCCTCACAGTTCATGTCATGGGTGATTTCTTTGCACTAATGTCGGGTAAAGCTCCTCCAATTAAATATGGTGATCTCGGCCATCCTACTATCACAATGCAAATTGGAAAAACAATAATTCCTCGAGTTCTGGTAGACTTAGGCACTGCTATCAATATTATGAATCTTGAAACTTCACAACTGTTACAACTGAAGAATAAAATCAGAGATACCCCAACCATTCTAGAATTAGCTAACCGTTCTACAATCAAACCAGAAGGAGTTATTGAAGACCTAATCATCTCAGTTGAGTCTTGGAATTATCCAGCTGACTTTGTGGTATTACAACCTAAAACAAAGTTGGGGGGTCATCCTCTAATTTTGGGTAGGCCTTGGCTAGCCACAACAGATGCCTTTATCAGCTGCAGATCTGGTTCAATGACAATTTCCAATGGATATGAGACCAAACATCTTACCCTCTACCCTCACGGTACACCCTTGATTAATAATGACAATTCCTTATGGGTGGACTATGATGATCAAACTACTCAACCTATCTTGACTATTGTACAAGCCCTAAGCCTTAAAGATGCCACTCAGGATGAAGTAATCAATAACTTTATTTGTGAACCCTCCTCTGTGACTCCAGAAACACATAATCAACTAGCTGAACTTTTGGAGTCAAATACCCAGGAGAACCTTAACTCTGAAGACCTACCTCAAACATCAGCTACCATCTCTTCTAAAAGTATACCGGTAGAAATTGAACCTAGAAAAACACTGAATATAAACCCCAACTTGACAGTTGTTGAAACACAACAATTAATGAAGTTACTTCTTGAACATAAGGAAACATTCGCATGGGACTATACAAATATGAAGGGAATCTCTCTTGAATTATGTACTCATCATATCTATATCAAGGAAGATTATCGACCGATCTGCCAATCTCAACGACGAATGAACCCTAATTTAAGAGAAATTCTTAAAGAGGAACTTCAAAAATTGCTTAATGCAGGGTTTATATATCATATATCTGACAGTGAATGGGTTTCCCCATTGGTAATAGTTCCTATGAAAAATGGGAAATGGAGAGTGTGTGTAGATTATAGAGTCTTAAATAAATCCACTCAAAAATATCACTTTTCATTACCATTCATTGATCAGTTGTTAGATAGTTTGTCAGGAAAGAAATTCTTCTCTTTCTTAGATGGTTTCAGTGGGTATAACCAGATCAAAATTGCACCCCAAGACCAAGATAAGACCACTTTTACTAGCCCCTAGGGAACTTTTTCTTATAGAGTCCTCCCATTTGGACTATGTAATGCACCAACAACCTTTCAAAGAGCAGTTATAGGAATCTTTTCTGATATGATTAATGACTCCATGGAAATTTTTATGGATGATTTTACCCCTTATGGTGTCTCTTTTGAGGAAGCACTACAAAATCTTGAGAAAGTACTTAACTGATGTATACAAGCCCACCTCTCCTTAAGCACCGAAAAATGTCATATGATGATGAGTGAAGGAGTGGTACTTGGACATTTTATTTCATGTCAAGGAATTCAGGTAGATCCATCCAAGATACAAGTCATTGAGAACCTTCCTATTCCCAAAAAAAAAACAGATGTGAGAAGTTTCTTAGGACATGTTGGATACTATAGAATATTTATCAAAAAAAAATCCAAAATAGCTTCTCCTTTATTTGTGTTACTTATGAAAAATGTTGAATTCAAGTGGACTAATCTTTGCCAGGAAGCATTTGATGCACTCAAACATCAGTTATCTACAGCTCATATTCTAAGGGGACCTGATTGGGCACTTCCCTTTCATATATCCTTTGATGCTTCGGATACTGCAATAGGATTTGTCTTGGGACAAGAAGAAAATCATCTCCCTTATGCTATCTACTTCATTAACAAGAATATGATTCCTATTGAACTTAACTATACAGTTACCGAAAAGGAATTTTTAGCAGTTATCTATATTATTAATAAATTTCGACATTACATCACTAGCTATTCTACTTTTGTCCATAGTGATCACTCAACTATTAAATATTTAATGAGCAAATCTATCACAAATGCTTGAGTCACCAGATGGTTACTATTATTACAAGAATTTGATATTACAATTGTAGATCGACCAGGAAAAGAAAATGTAGTTGCTGGTTTCCTTTCTCGATTAACACTTGATGATAATACTCCAGTAGATGATTCCTTTCCTGATGAATATTTATTTGCAGTATCTACTCACTCACCATAGTATGCAGACATTGTTAATTATTTGGTTGCAAGGAAGTTACCACCACACCTATCCCACAGAGAGAAAAGAAAAATTATTCAACAAAGTGCTCGGTATAGTTGGATAAGTGGGTGTCTTTTCTACACAGGAATTGATCAAGAAATCCGAAGATGCATTAGAGAAGATGAGGTTTATGATTTACTAAAAGATTTTCATGATGGCCCTTGTGGAGGGCATTTTGATGATAAAAAAACGACACATAAAATTCTCAGGATGGGTTATTATTGGCCCTCACTTTTTAAATATGAAAAGAAATATGTTCAGGCCTCTGATAACTGTCAAAGAATGGGTCAACCTAATCATAGAGATGAAATGCCATTAAACCCACAGGTATTACTCAAACCATTTGAAAGACGGGCCTTAGACTTTGTAGGACCCATTAACCCTCCATCCAATCAAAAAGTTTATATATTAGTTGTTGGTCACTATAATTGCTTAGTAATTAAAACAATCAAGTGTTACATAAATTGTCAACCCAGGGAAGTCTGTTTATTTCAAAGGCAATCACACACTGTATATGCTCAATCTCAAAAGCAATCCAAAGTTGTAGTAAAAGTTACACTCATCACACCTTGCTTTGAACAGAAAGAAGTTCTACTTTGAATTACAGTAAAAGTGATCTATCTATTGCAGAGTTTAAGATTCAAAAGGAAATAATTATCAGAAGAATCCTGGATTACATTAAGAAACAACAACTTAGGAAAAAGAAACCTTTCAGCATACTGCAAAGAAGACTAACTATTATGTAACAGAGAACAGGACCCTATTCCCCAAAGTAGGAATCTTCAACACCTGTCCCTGACTATCACACTTTCATAAACTCATTCTGCAAGTAGAATTACCAATCAAAATGATTAACAACTACCAAAGACTAACTATTCTGTAACAGAGGACAAGACCCTATTCCCCAAAGTAGGAATCTTCATCACTTGCCTCTGACTATCACACCTTCAAACAGAATTACCAATCAGAATGATTAACAATTATCTAGGAATGAATTGTATGAAAACAATGTAATAATCAGTGGAAATAGAGTTTCAACAAAACAGAGTTTTAACAAGACATAGATAAAAATAATACTAATACACTACATAAACTAATGGGTGAATCTTGTGAAGAGGGTGGGCCCTTTCCTTCTCACAAGATTCCCCAGAAATAAAAGGAATTAGGAAGAAATGCTCAGAATGATCTTTTATTCATCTGTCAAATGTGACAAGTTACAATATTCACAGTGAACACACTCTTTCTCTTTAATTCACTTCTAGCTAAGACTTTTGTAATCTCCTCTAATGTTGATTTCTCCACTATTTAAAGAGGAGAGTCCTCTCAATACAATTAAGTATAAATTACATGTGTACATACAAATCTTATTCTTAGTCTGATCTAATCTTCTATGCTGGAATAGGATATTCTGATCTCCCATAGAAAAATGTTGTTACAGTAGTTGGAATGGTGCTGGCTTGAGGTACAGCTGTTGCGGTCGGTGTAACAGCTTCTTTATTTATCTTTTCTTGTTACTGTTGTTTGTAAAATAATGTTTCAGTATCGCAAATCACAGACTGTTTCAGCATCGGGATTTGCATCCTGCTTGACTATTTCAGCAATGTGGTCTCAAGCAGCAGTGATGGTTGTAATGGTGTTGTCTTAAGGTACGTCTGTTGCAGCCAATGTAACAGCTCCTTCTTGTTACTGTTGTATGTGAAATTTCGTTTCAGCATTGCAAATCATGGACTGTTTCAGCAATGGGATTTGCGTATTGTTGACTGTTTCAGCAATGTGGTCTTCAAGCAGCAACAGTATATTAACTGCAGTTCAAACTGTTTCAACAACTATATATTTCTGATTAATGGCTAAGTATGAGAGTAATGTAAAATTACATGTAAAACAAATTAAACATATAACAAAGAGAAGAAACATTATATACCTTTGGAGAAATAGGTTAAGGTGATAATGTAGGCTTAAATATGAGTGGGAAAAGGATGTAATGATAGCAAAAAGTATGAGCAAAAAGGTACATTATATGGTCCTAACATCCCCCCCAACTAAAAAGGTTGCATGTCCTCAGGCAACTTCAATTTGAATCAGAATCCGGATACCGACTCTGAGCGTGCAAATTAATTAAGTAGTAGTTGTGGAAAGTACTGTCTGTTGGAGCTCTGAATCCTTGAACACGTTGTAGCCTTTGTCAGGCTGTTGCTTCAACCTTCTTGGGAAACTTATGATGAACTTGATACTTCTCTGCTGGCATCCACAGAATGGGAAAATGGAACTGATAACCTATCCAATTTTCAGCACATTGTTGGACACATTTGATGTAACTCGGTACCTGGGAGATTGTTGTCTCAAGATTGGTAGGACTAAAGGGATTGTGCTTCTGCCTTTTCTCAAAATATTGTTGCCAAAACGTGTTATTTTCTTCTAGGGTAATAGTCTCTGTGGATTTAATAAACTGTTGACAATCCTGAAGTACTGTTGCCAGTAGTTGCCTTATGTATTGAGTCATCCCTAGTTTCTTCAAAAAATTGTAATATTCTGCAACAAAGGTGGCAACGTTTTGTGGTTCTGGCCATATCCAGAGGAGATGGTTATCTTCATTATGCTTGGCAACTAGAAAATCATTCTGCCACATAATCTGATTGGTAAGGAAGGAGACAAGTGCCCGAATCTGGATATCACCAACAAGAGGGTTGAGATTAAGCTGTCTGTTCTCAGGAATAGCTTCATTATGAAGATATACCTCACATAATAGATGTTGATCAATAGTAGAGGCTTCTACAAAAGTTTGAACAAAATCTTATGGTTTGAACACTGCATAGGGTTTTCCATCTTTGATTGATTTAATCTGAAAGAATGCAAGTCGTTCTATAAGGAAAAGAGAGTAATTTGAGGATGGTTTCCTAGCAGCCAACAATTTTTGTACCAAATCAAACATCGGGAGCAATTTTCCTTTTAACTCTTCATTCTTCTTCTTATGGGCATGAGATTCTTGGCATGTTTGCTCCAAAGCTTCCTAGTTTGAATAGATGTGATTCAACCAAAGTAGTTTGTTCTCCTGCAAACTTTTGTCTTATGTAATAGGAAACTCCTTTTTCCATTTGTCCATTACTGCTTTCTCATTCCATGGTTGAGTTTGTGTTTCAACATCGCAAGTGGTAGGCTGAGGTAGGGTCTGAGTGGCTTGTTCCACAAGAGTAGGGGTACTGATCTTGCTAGGAGGGGCAAATTCATCAATAGGTAGAGTTTGTGTTTCAACATCGTCAGTGGTAGGTCGCGGTAGAGTCTGTGTGGCTTGTTCCAAAAAAGTAGGGGTAGATTCATCAATAGGCAGAGTTTGAACAACTTTATTGATAAAAACAGGGGCTTCTAATTTAACAGTTGTTGTCGGCTAGGGTTCTTGTAAATTAACTTTGCTTTTTGGGATTTTTGAAGGTCCTACTGGTTCTTGTGTAACAGTAGGATGTTCCTCTTTTTTAACTGCAGAAGTCGTAGGTGCAGGGGAAGCTCCAGGTATTGGGATTTGAACCACTTTGTAGCCTACTTTATCATAAATATCCCCACATTGGCTGCACATACACTCTCTATACTGATCATCTTTTGTGTTTTTCTCTACCATGGCCACTACACGAGACAAGCTATGCAAATTAAGTTCCCTATCATAGGCTTCCTTTGCCATTACCAGCTCTTTCTTGTAAGCTTCCAATTCTGATCTTAGAAACTCATTCTCTTGTAAGAGAAAAACCATTGTTGGTTCTAGTTGTTGATATTTCATTGGTGTGTCAAGAGGGGTGAATGGTTTTTGTGTAACAGTCACAGCCTCAGTAGCTGGTTCTTATAGAGCGGCTACAAAATAAACAGCTGATTCTTATGTTTCAGCTACTTGATGAAAATAAAATAGTGTTTTGGCACCCTGGGCATGTGATTCTTGAATTTCAGAAATAAAGTCAGCAACTAGTTCTTTTGTTTCAGCTGTAGTTGGTTCTTGTGTGACAGCTATAGTTGGTTCTTGTGTTTCAGCTACTGAATGAGTAGTTGGTTCTTGTGTAACAGCTACTGTTGTAGCACCCTGGGCATMTGATTCTTGTATTTCAGGAATGAAGTCAGTAGTTGGTTCTTGTGTTTCAGCTATAGTTGGTTCTTGTGTAACAGCTATAGTTGGTTCTTGTGTTTCAGCTACTAAATGAGTAGTTGGTTCTTGTGCGACAACTACTTGATGTAAATAAAATGATGTCGCAACATCTTGGGMTTTTGGTTCTTGTGTTTCAGTGCCCATGGGTTGAACAGGTAAAAAATTCCAGGGTTTGGGAGGGTAGAGGTGTACGAGTTTTTAGCAAAATGGGTTGGGGGTTTAGGGTAGTGGCAGTAGTGGCTGCTCTTGTTGAAGCCCTCGTTCATTTTTTTGGAAAAAAGGAAGGAAAAGTAGGAATTTGCTTCCTTCTTTTGTGTGTGGGTTTTTCCTCTGTGATGGGGTAGGTAGGTTTATCAGCTTTATCTGCTTCAGAATCATCGCTAAGGATACAAATAGTAGGGGTAGATGATTCTGGTAAATTGTGGGGCAGAATTAGTATGGTAGGAGGGTTAATTGGATCAATTGGGTCTGTAGGTGGATTAATAGGTATTTCCAGAAGGTCAGGAAGGTTTTGTGGTTTCTCTTCATGAGGATTTTCAGGATGTTCAGCAGCTTCCTGAGGGTTGATGGGTGGGTTGCTTAGGAGAGGGTTTTGTTGGGTGAACCCTTTTTGGATGAGTAATTGAATGAGACGATGATGGGTGAGGGAAAGGGTGGGATTTTTAGCCTGTTTACAATAATGTGACATATTTCTAAGACATCTGAGAAGATAGTAGGGAATGTTGACCAGTCTAGCATGTCATAAATGAGATAACAGGACAAAGTTGGACTGGTAAATTATCTGGTATCGGCCTTCACAAGTAAGGTAGCGCTTGACAAACTCTGCAACTTTCGGCCAAGGAGGTGGCAACGAGCTAAGTCGAACACCCTGGCCTTTAGGCTCAACTTGTTCTTCTGGCAAGAGAAAATCCTGTTGGGCATTAAGGATAATGTGTTTGCGGCTGAACCAGTGAATGCCAGTGACAGGAAGACCCGAAACCTGTGCTATATCATCCTCTTTGATTGGAATCCTAACCCCTTGAACAATAGAATGGTCTTGTTGAAGATTCTGAGCAAATTGAAGAACCTATTGTTGATCAAATCCCTGGAGCCTCTGAAAATAACCCAGCCAGCCAGCCTGCTGAAATATTTGGTAGACTTTTGGTAGCAGGGTTGTCATGGCGGGTTTGTATAGTATGACAGGGCCTCCAATAGCTAACAACTCAGTAGAATGCACAGTCAGAGAGTCAAGTAACTGCTTCCGAACAAAGTAAGTTTTGCAAATGAAGGCATGCAAATGGTGGTGAAAAAAATGAAATGATGGGTAAAAAGGAGTGATGGTAGTCGGTTCATGTGAAATGATGGCATAAGATTTCGATATTCCCCCCCCCCCCCAACTACGGCTGAAATAGTGACTTTAAGTGAATGATAATAATGAATCGAGATCTTCTCATTAGCCATAGTTCAATTGTATTTACATATAAAGTTTACATACCTCATCTTTACTATTGATTCGTACTTCAAAAAATATAGTGCTTGTCCATAATAGATCTGCAGTAACCATGGGAGAGACTTTGGACTTATTAAAGAAATTGTATCAAGGGTTTGTTTAATCATGGGAGAAAGTAGTGAAAGGACAGACTATATGAAAATAGGAGAAGTGAGAGCGAAAGAGCTCAGAAAGATATTTTTATTGACAGGAAAAAGTGGTGTTTCAGCAATAGAAAAAATGAGGAAAATGTTGTTGAACAGTGGTGTTTTAACAATGGAAAATACTGATCGAAGAAATGGTTTTTCAACATCGGGGAAAAATGGGAAAAGTGTTGTTGAACAGTGGTGTTTCAGCAATGGGGAAAATGAGGAAAATGTTGCTGAAGAGTGTGTTTCAGCAATGGGAAAATGGGATAAATGTTGTTGAATAGTGGTGTTTCAACAATGGGGAAAATGAAGAAAATGTTGCTGAAGAGTGTGTTTCAGCAATGGGAAAATGGGAAAAGGGAATGGAAAGGAAAGAAAATAAAGAAGGATGAATGATGGGGATGTTGAATGGGAAGTGAGGATGAATGGATTGAAGAAAGAGGGAGCAATGCTTCACAAAATGAATCTTGGATATGCTTGTAGTAAGATTGTCCTTTCTTGGTAGGCCTGAGAATCTGCAAAAGAATCAATTGTAACATGTCATTCCTTGATAGGGATTATTAGTAAAATAAATTTAATCTAATACTAAAGAAATTAAATTCAGAAAAATTAATTGCAATGAGGGGCAAGAGGCTCCTCTAAAAAGAGATAATGTGAATCTACCATGCATGTGGCCTTAAAATATTCTTTGGAAATGGGGCGTTGGTACAGACGGAGCCGATGACCATTCACTAATAATGGTGTTTTAGAGTCATCAATTGTTAGGAGCCTTACTATTCCATTGGGGAAAACAGTATCCACTTTTGTAAGGTCCTAGCCATATTGTACGTAGTTTCCCTTGAAATTCTTTAAACTGAGAATCATACAGTAAAGCCCAATTACCTTTTTGGAATTTCTTATGCTTGATGGTTTTATCATGCCATTTTGTTCTTTGTTGTTGAATCATAGTTGTCTGGTGAATGGCATCTCGTCTTTTTTCATCCAATTCATTAAGTTGTTGCAATATGGCTATTTGTGCATCAGTCAAATCAAGGTTAACAGCTAAAGCAATCCTTAAGGTTTTGATTTCAAATTCCATGGGAAAGACAACACTTTTTCCATAAACTAATTCATAGGGGGAGAATCCTATGGTATTTCTCCAGGTAGTTCTGTAAGCCCATAATGTTTCAGGGAGCCTTTGAGACCATTCCTTTTTGTTTTTCTTCACTATTTTTGTGAGAATGGCTTCTATTACTTTATTTGTTCTTTCCACCTGTCCATTGGCTTAGGGGTGGTATGGTGTAGTCATTCTACGATGAATATGATATTTTTGAAGGATGGATTTAAAACCATGAGAAGTGAAAGGAGGTCCTCCATCTGTGACTAATTCTCTAGGCACTCCAAATCTGATAAAGATATCTTCAAATAAAAAATCTAGAACCGCTTCTTCAGTAGCTCTATGGAGTGCTTTAGCCTCCACCCATTTGGT
>JASDQU010174296.1:0-17014 GCA_032191745.1 Picea mariana | reverse complement strand
CCCCCCCCCCCCCCCCCCCCCCTCAAATTACAATGCATAAAATAAAAATAAAAATGAGAAGGAACAAAAAGTAGTTGTTAAGCAACCCTGTCCTTCACTCCAAGAAGACCTCGCAACTGTGCAATTTTGTGCTCGTTGAATATTTTGTTGAAGATGTAGATGTCTGCATGGATATGATGAAGTAGATGGACCATTGATATTTCCACACATATCCACTTTATCTTCTTGTAATGAAGAACATCCAAATAAAGTTTGGATGAAACTTTGAAAACCGTGCGGTCGTTTCTGGAAAAACGTTGAAATTTTGTTGATTTTAAAATGATCATAACTTCACTTCTCAGACTCTGTTTCAGACGATTTTTTTTTTTTGAAATTGGAAATTTTTCCGAGAGGAATTCAGATATCCAATTTGTTCCTGAAAAATTTTCTCTGAAAATATCAGAATTGAATATGATGTGTGCGACCTCCTTTTTGTCTTCCGAGATGCATGCATGGCACATGCATGTTGCTCCTGAGATGCATGCATGGCGCATGAAAAAGTTTCTGTAAGTGAATCCTAATATGCATGCAATATATCTTCCACATTAAATTCAGAAAACAAATATGAAATGGAGTAGACATCATCTTCAATTAATGGAATACAAATTTGTGCAAATACTTGTGTAGAAGACTCTTCAAAATAATAGGCTTGATCTTCTGACGATTTCTCTTCTAGATCTATCTTTCCAATCCCCTACATGCAATATTCACAATCTTCTTTATTACCAAATAGAACCTCCAATCTAGTCCATAATTCATTTGGAGTGAAGTCTTGTGAGACATCGCATACTTGGTGGAGAATTTATGGAGAAATAGACAAGCAGATAAATCCTATGGCCATATCTTGTCTATTGAGAAAGTCATTTTTATCATCGGCGGAATCAGGCTCTACTTCCATTGCCATGGTTATTTGGTATAAGCCTCTACTTCTAAGAAGAAGCAGAATCTTTGGTTTCCACTCCAAATAGTTATGAGGTGTGAGAAGTATTATCGGTGAGTAAAACATATATTCCATATTTTCTGCGTTGTTCAATCTTTAGTACCTGCAAAAATAATTTGGTGTAGATTTTGATTAGTAGTTCGTCAGCTCTGATACCATGTAAATGTGTTGAACCTGCATAAAATAGATCTATCTAAACAACGATACACACATTTGTAGAGAGAATTTGAGAAAGAAGAAGAAGGAGATAAAGAATGAAATAATTCTCATTAATCGTTTCCACACCCAAAGTGTGAATAATTTACAATAGATATGGGATACATGAGTAACTAATGATCCATAGTGGTGGTCTAGAGTGATCTGGACACACACCATCAGTTACGGGAGTGTTGACGGGCGAAATTGAACGCTCGTCAACTGGAGGAGTGGATCCAGGCCGGGGTTGTCTAAATAACCCAATCCATTTGGAATGATCCACCCCGACGAGTTTAGTGGCTCTGTTGGCCGATCTAAGTCCTAAGAAAACGAAAGAAAAACTAAACTAAGAAACTAATCTAAGTGGAAAAAGCAACTACAACAAGTTATATACAAATCTGATATATATATAGATATATATATATACAACTTACTTACAATAATAATTCTATAAAATTAAATGTTCAGCTATAAATACAATTAAATATCAATTACATATGCACATTATTTACAGAATGCAAATTTTAATTAAAACTTGCAAAATCATTTGTAAAATGACAACGAAACTATTATTTTTTGATTTTTTACAATTTTTATGAGAAAGGAATCAAATGAAAACTATCTAAGCTGAGCAATTAAAATAATAATCCTAACTATAAAAATGAACTATATATCTAATTAAACCACTGAGAATTCTCGAATTTATTAACTATTAAATTGCAAATAACAAACTAACCTGAAGTAACGCTTCCTATTTGTCTTGTGCACGGTACTTGATTCAGCTGTTTGATGGGAGTAAACCCGCATCGGATTTTCCACAAGCTTCCTGTAAACAGAAAGCAGTAGTGCTCTTTGGATACAAATGACAGAACAAACAAGACATAAAACAACAACAATCTTATAGTTTACAAATCATCACATTTAGATAAATCCAGTGCGAAGATATGTACAGAACAGTTCATTTAATTAAGAAGATAAACCTTCTGTTAATTAAACTCAAACAGAGTAATTGCTGTACGTAAAATAAGAGACATCAAATATGGACAACACATTAAATTATATCGCATCAACCTGTAACAAATCTTGATATCTAAAGTAGTCAATAATTTGATTACAAATTAAAATGCACAGAAACTTGAACAAAAGTAAGACAAATTGAAGCTAAAGCCGTAAAACAAATCCACTTCTATTCGAGTCTGTATCATCATAAGTCCATAGTCTTTGTTCTCCCAATAGTGATGGGTTCATTACAAAAATTAATGAGTATATAAAAGCCACAGGGTAAAACATCCCTGTGGGAATTATCAAAACTATTTACAAAAAATCTAGGAACAATCTCCCAAGTCTCTATTTTTTCCTATGACTAACAACTTAAAACAAAACTATATCACAAAAAGGATGTTCTAAACTGCCACAGCATGTCCAATTTACCATTTAAATTTGTATGCACCTGTGGATAGGCAAAAGAAGACAATTTTAGATAATGTTTTAATTGTAAAATCATCAAAATCCAAATTTCATGACTAGCTACAGAATCTCACGATTCTGTAGCTGGTCATATTTACAAACAAAATCGTTTTTAAATCAATCCAAATAATAGAAAGAATATATGCGGTGAATCAAACAACTGTTAATTACTAATTCAAAATAAATCCAATTATTCACACTAAAACTAACCAAATCATTCATGCCAATTCAAAACTAACAAAATTGTATTTGAATTAATCGAATGGTAACAGGAATTCATGCTATCAGATCTTTGATACCAATTAGACGCAAACAAAATCGTTTATATCAATTCAAAAACAACCAAATCATATTAAATCAAAACAGGACTAAATTCGATATAGCAAATCAATCTTTGATATTAATTCATCGAAGGCATAATCGACTATGTCGATCCAAAACTAACAGAATCGTTAATTCAAAACAAACAAAACAAAACTGAATCAATGCAAACATAATCGGCTATGCTAATTCAAACATACAGAATCATTTCTGAATCAAACCAAACAGAACCGAATCGAACTAACTTAGAGCCGACACAATCGTTATACTAATTCAAGAGCAATAAAATCGTATTAAATCAGTTCGATCAAAACATAGCTATATTCAATTTTAGCAAACAAATCCTTTGTACTGATTTAATGAAAACACAATTAAAACGAAATCATTCTTGGTAATTCGATCATAACAGAATCGTTTTTAAATCTATCAAAGCAAAACTATTTCTGAGCAAACAACAATCGGCTATGCTAATTCAAACCAAAAATCGATAGTGAAATAACATACCTGGGCTGTAGAAAAATGATTCGGTCAGGATAACTTTGAGTTGAAAAAGGTAGTAGCTGCCTCAACATTCTTGAAGACAATTGAACCCGTAGTCTTATGCTTCTTGTCATTGGCTTGTAGCCTGTCTCTTTCTTTTGACAACACAGTAACCCGTTCCTCCAATGATTTAATTTTAGATTGTAATAGAGGAACATCCGTGTAGTAACATTCAAGCCAATAATTTCATTGAGTACACGCTAGTTGATCGGGCCGATGCATTATAGGTGAGGGTTCTTTCAAGCTACCAGGGGTTCCACTGTGAAGCTTAATTTCTGAGAAGTTAGGGTCATCCTTGAGGCACGGTGGTAGGTTGGAAACATAGTCATAGGGTTCCACAGAACATAGGCCATGAGAGTAAGGGTATTCCTCAGCCAAAAAGCGTTCAATCTCAGAGTTTGAATCCTTGCTCAAAACAATAGGCTTCTGGTCAATGTTTTGTTTGGGCTTGTTCTGAGCACATCTAGATATCCATTGTGCATTTTTCTTTCCCTTACAGTTGGCATCGGTATTACCCTTGCCTTTCTTCCTTACAAGGCTCTTAAAGGTCTTAGTATTGTCTTTAGCAAACGGGTCGGCCATGGTATCGGGTAGGTCAATGTTGGGGTAGTTCGAGGGTTTGACAGGGGGTAGAAGGGTAGGAGGTGGCATGACAGGCCCGAACAGGGTTTCGGTGACCACAACCTTGTCCACTTGGCCACATTCAGGAGTGGCAAAGCCATTCCTTGATAGGAAGGCTTTCCAACAGTCACCACTTAGTCTTAAATGATGAACAATAATGATTTTGATCAAGCAGTGATGGAAAAGGCTGCTATCAGCCTTCTCACGCTTAAATCGTTTGGACATTTTATATAGGCTGCATAGGAGGTAATGAGGCATATTCAGAGGGTAGTCTATAAAATTCATAAGCAACCTGAGATGATAAAGAAACACCAAACCATAACGAACTTCGCAAGTCATGAATTGCTTAATAATTGCTAATAGATCATGCCACCTGGTCTTTAGGGCAGTGACCGACATACCTCTGTCACAACTAACAATCTTCCTCGATGTGAATAGGAGCGGCCATGGCACCTCGTCCACTTTTGAATTCTTAAACCACCTCTACCCTTTAGCTGGTAAGCCTATAGCTGAGCTGAGGAATTTCTCATTTAGCTTGAGTTGGATATCCCCGACCTTAGCCCTGCATCCATCGAACATGAGGGAAAACTGTTGGGCGACCGTAAGGTTGAAACCCTCAAATTTTTGGATAAAAACTAGCCAGCCACTATTCTCTAGGTCTTCACGAGCATTGTCAAATAGCAGGAGCGTTTGGATGCCATGAGGTTCTATGCGCACCACAAATGCCATAGGAGAGAGCACACAGTGAGTCGGGTAAAGGGACAAGGGTTTGGACAGGGTATACAAAGGACCGAAAGCTCATAAATTTCCCCAAAACTAATAGAGGTAACCCGAGATACAAGGCAGACATTAATGCCTAAGTGTGCGAGGGTGGTGGAACGAAACAAACCCATGCAAAACATTCATATCGAATGTACAATCGATGGCGCTATGGAGATTCAAATCACTATTGGTGTGTGTTAAAACAATGCCAATCAAACAACTATTGAAAACCATGATAAGTCGACCCAAATATTTTCACAAGCAATAGTGTTTGTATGATTTAAAACAAAGCAATATTTCGAATTTAGCACCAAAGATTTGACCATAAAACTTAAGCGTTGTATGAAACCATTGCGCCAACAGGTCTAATCATAATGTAAATGCGTTCTCAACAAACCATTGCACCAAGGAATTTGATAAAAAACAATAAAACATCAAACCACCATTGTATCAAGGATTCAATCACAATCATTAGAATACCATCACAATCTCATAAAACTGAAGTCATCTTAACAACAAAAAAAATGCCAAGTGAGTAAAGGTTTTGGTGTCTTGCCAACTGTGCGACTGTCATTGAATTAGAGGTGAAATGAACACATAAACAAGAGTAACCATAATAATCCAGTTTCGATTTTAATGCCATTGACATGACTTCGAACCAAGGTTTTTCACACTTGCAGTCGTGAAAACGAGAACAAAAGGCAGGTTTGCAAATGAGCAAGATAATAGTGTTGTTTTATTCAAAAGATTGCAATGAGAATCAGGGGTTCCAAAACAATTGTGTAGGCAGCTTATAAAGATAGGATAAAAATGAGAAATGGTTGCTAACAGGGAGTAAACTGCCACCTAGTTTAGTCTCTCAGGCAGTTACGGGAGTGAATTGCCACCTAGTTGAGTTAACTAGTCAATTAGTCTTCAGTTAACTAACTGAACATAGAGTAATGAGGAGTTAACTTAGGGAATCAAGGGTAATGCGCTAGTTTGGTGATGATCCCAAGGCAAGGTCTAATTATCATGGTGATGATCCCAATGTTTCATGGTGATAAAACCAATGCAACATCTAAACTCAACTCAACTAGTCAAACTGAAGTGTCAACAGAAAGAGAATATTCTCCAGGTGGAATATTCTCCCCTAAAATATAGGAGACTGGATAATGACTAATTATGACTAATAAACAAGGAAAAATCTTAGGAAAAATAAATCCTAGGTGTGTGTAAAGTAACTCCAACAGTCCTCAGTAGTGGATTTTTTTTAAAATTTTGTGCAGACCCTGTCGGACTTGCGACGCCATTTTTTTTATTATTTTTCTACAAACATACATCAATATATCAACCAACATAGGTCTCTCTTTCGACCAAATTAGATGATATTGCGACGTACATTTGTCATTCTTGCGACATACAGATCAACGTATAAGGACACATACGCAGATATTTTGACCAATATTAGCCGATCATTAGACACGATTTTATTTCTTTTTATACACTCTTTCGACAAACATACGTTGACAAATCGACACATGAACATCGAACTATTGCCATATGTACGTCGATCTTTCGACTAATGTTAGTGGATCATTGAATGCAATTTTTTTACTCTTTACACACTCTTTTGATAAACATATGTCACAAACTCGACCAACATATGTCAAACGATCGACAAATGTACATCACTCTTGCGACTAATGTTTGTCGATCAATAGATGAACATTTGTGGCTATTTACATGCACTTTCAACAAGCATACGTAGCCATATCGACACAGTATGTCGAACGATCGAACAAACATATGTTTCTCTTTCGACCAATGTTTGGTTATCATTAGATAAACATTTGTGGTTATTTTCACACACTTTGTGTCGATATTCTGACAAAATGTCTCGTCATAAATGGTGTCGGAAGTCCAACGATAACATTTTTGTCTATAGTGCGACATGTTTCTAACGATGAAATCAGGTTGATGCGTTCGTTGGAAGCTCGATGTTTTGGTGACACAAATGCGTCGATAAATTGTTGGAAAATGGGTCCAATGTACTAGTGAATGGTGCGTATAAATATTGTTGACACCCCGATTTGAATTATCTTAATATATGCACTAGGATCTTATCTTTTAAAAAAATAATAATTTTTATATCTTTTTTTTTTTTTTTTAAATTTTTAGGAGATTTTGAAAATTCCAAGGGACAAATGAGGGGAAAACCAAGACGTGTTGGTAGGGATGTCAAAAAAAGTGTAGAAGAAGATGTTAAAATAAATGAACACAATTGCGTCACAAGAGGAGCCATCCCAAATACAATGTGCATCATAGGTATGCAATCATTTATTTATTCTCTTATGTACATTGAATTTAAGTATCACGTGAAATACTAATTTTCAATTGTTTTGTTGCAAAAAAGAAAAAAAAATAGAATCCATTCAACACATAAGACAATACGATGAGGAATAAAAGGGTTGAACACAAACTTTGTGAGTATTTATGTTTTTGGCCTTTCTTAATATTTCATGTTTTCTCCCTAGATGGGGTGTCATCTAGCCAGGTTTCCTCTATGCCATTTGGATGAGTCGATGTCATTTCAACCTGCCTTGAGCCTGATGACCATCGACACACATTAAATTCATATCCTCCATGTTACAGAAGAATCCCCCTGTGGACAAGTGGATTTCCTCTTGGATACTAGACCCCTATGACCAAGACAGAAAAAGTGCTATTGTGGACACTGAAATTCCTTTTCGTGAATCTAAACTATTCAAAGAAGAAGAAAGAATGAGGGTAAATACCTTTACCAACATTTGTCCTTGCTTGATCCAAGCTGATATCGATCTCCAAGTTCTTCAGAAGGTCCTGCAATACAATGAGTAACAACAACGACACATACTTCCTACTCTACCATGATTAGCTTCATAATGGATCTATAACAGAAACAAGTTCATGAAACGTACACAAACTTTAAAGGAAATAGGCCAAGCATAGATTTATATTAATGAAAACAAAGTGAAATGCTTATAGCCATAGATGTCGGTGCAACAACTTCACCAATCTCTCTTTGTCTAGACCCTTGCTCAAATAATCCACACAGAATGATGATGCTTCAATGATATCTCCCTTATGAGATCATAAGTTTTATGCTTTATAATGTCTCCATGTGATTTTACCATGAGAGGGCCTCCTTATATAAGCTTGGAGAGACCCAACCACCTTAGAGATTCTTGGGATAGGTTGAGGATATTTCTCCATCAGTTGTAGATATTCCCTAAGATGTAGCCTTGACCTCAGATTCAAATCCAACTAATTTCCAAGATAAGGGGGATTTTTCCTTGATTCTTCTCAATAGCCCAAAATTTTCTCAAATAGGCCAGCGCTCCCCCAAAAGGGTGCACAGAGCATTGCAACGCTTCCCCAAAGAAGGCTAGGGAGTGCTGGCACTCCCTGATAGTGGGTAGGGGAGTGCTGCCCAAAATTCCTTCAGAAAAGCCTAGCGCTCCCCCAGAAGGGTGTACAGGGTGCTACAACTCTCCCCCAAAGGAGGGTATGGAGCACTGACACTCCTTGATAGTGGGTAGGAGAGCGTTTCCCACCAAAATTCATTTTTAAGTAGTTTTCTTCATGGAAAAAGCTTTGTACTCCTCATCAGATGATTTCTCCTTCTTAAACTAGTCTTTGAAGGTGTCTTAAGTGTCCCTGTGATGTCGTTAGAGACACGACATAGGCAATATGGCAGTATGATGTTTACAACACTTGCGACACTTAAGGCCAATAATGTGACACTTGCGACACTAGTCATGATGACAATAGGTCATCATTGAAGTGAGTAATTTTGAGGTGTAACAGATTGCCCCCCAAAGTGCAAAGTCAAAAGACGGAAAATGATGACTGAAGTACTTTGTAGATTTCTTTGAGCAAGGGTACAGACTCAGATAACCTGGTAGAAGCTGCACAAAACCATCAAAAAAATATTATGACATGTTTCAAACCCAAGGTAGGCATACCTATTCTTGAGTGATAAAAACTTCCAAGGTATGGCCACCATAAAATACACTGCGAATCCATAATTATATTAAAAAAGAGTATAGCCACCAAAGATACAATGTGGATCTATACTTACATGACATGAACTGCTTGTAGCCATGAAAAATACATAGTGGATCTACGAGACAACAAGACATAGCCACAGACCAATACAAAGTGGATCTATATGACAGTATATGTGCCAATATTCAAGAGAAACTCCGTCGCATCCTAGGCAAAGTACATATAAGAGTGATCACTCAACCCAGGGTCTTCTTACCGATCCTGATGTAGTACAAATCTAACCATGTGAATAGATGTCTTGATGTCGAACATGGCAGAAACCACTTGATTACTGGTCAATGAGGTAAACCGTTAACAAGTGTGAGGGAAATCACCATTGATGCCAATGATTCCCAAGGTACTCTAGTACATTCCAGCGAATGTGAATGGATGAGATGAAGTTGAAAATCCATAGAATCATCCTATCAGAGGTCAATGATGTAAACCCATTGTCGGATGCGAGGAGGCCTGCCATTGAGGCATGTAGGTCCCAAGGTACTAACTAGTTTCTAAGTCTAGCTCATGGATAATGTGCTGAAGTCGACAAGAATAGACTTGTCGAAGGAGGGCCTTGGTGTATCCTCCATCAATGACATGAAACTGACACAGAGATGTAATTTGGTAGATCAAATGAACATGGATTGACACGGGTATTGAAACATGATATTTCTAGTGGCTTACTCTCGAGGCAGATAATTCCCTTGAACACTGAGGCACAACAACAAAAACATGACATGGACCAAAACATGATGATGCAGTGGATACTATGAATTTCGTTGGGTGACCCAAAGGAGTAAAGAAAATAGGAGGATTGGTTTAATGCAGAGGTTCAACGGATCAAAAATGCGTGCAAAGACAAATTGCCATGTTCAAGGGCGATCGTAAGAGTTACTGGTAATGTTGTCAAAAACTGCTTGGCTTGCTTCCTTCAATTTTCCCCCCATCCAGATAGACGAGTGCCTCTTTTTTATTTAACGAGCTTGAGGAGGATACCACATGCTTAATATAACTCACCTTCGGTAAGTCACTCTTCCTTTTTTTAACGAACTGGAAGAAGTAAGGGTTCAGTCCCATATACGCCCTTCAATGTATGATTGTTTAATGAGTCCAGAGAAGGTAAAATCGGTGATTTTTCATATTTAGAGAGTCTGAAAAGAACTTAAAGATGACTCCAGTGTTGTCCTTTTTCATAATTTTAGTCTCGCGAGGCCGAAAAAAAGATAAACTACCACTCAAAATATGCCCTTTCAAACCTTTTAACGAGTGTGAAAGGAAGAAAGATCACTCAACAATCTTTTCATGTTTAGAGAGTCTGAAAAGAGCTTAAAGAAGACTCCAGGGGATTCCTTTTTCGTATATCGATGATAAAAGGTTGCTTGGTTACATTCTCATGTTTTTACAAGTGTGAGAAAGAACAAAGACTAAGATCAGTACTCTACTCCCATCTTGAAAGCTAGTGGCTTAACTCCAGAATGATCATCACAGGCTGGAGACATGCCCCTCAAGCTTCAATTCATTCAACGACTTTGAGGTTGTCACCAATTTCTGTACTAGATGGAGAAAAATGATACAGGTGGATGAAATGAAGGTTCAAATACGAGACCTAACAAGAGACTCGACTCGACATCTACGAGATTTGGCAAAAGACTCGACCTGATGGGAGAGGTGACTGTTTCATTTTTTAACGAGCTTGACACAGGAAAATAACTATGCTCAAGGCTCCAGGTTCAATCCCTAGATTTCTGTTTCATTTTTTAACGATCTTGCTACAGATAAGAAAAACTATGCTCGTAGCTTCTGTTTCATTTTTTAATGAGCTTGCCACAGAGAAGAGAAACTATGCTCGTGACTTCTTCTTGATCATGGCTTCCAAGAGGATAATCCTCTGGAAGGAAACCATTTCAAGGGACAAAACTTGGTCATGGCTTCCAAGAGATCTTCACTGGATGGAAGAAGAATGCTCCGAAAGGAACACATGTTGAGGGTCTCGTCAGGGGTAAGGAGATCAGGCTCCAATAGCCCTACTAAAGAGATCACCATGTCAAATACCGGATCTAAGTCATCGGAAGTTGAAGTCATGGGAGACAACGCCACATAATTGACCTGTGGGAGGGGCGATACCATCTGCATATAAGACCCGGTTAGGGAGGTCATTGGGTTGATGGTCAAGTCAGGGCCAACAAATGAAAGTTGATCAATAGTCACCATTATTCCATCGTGCAGGAAATATATCACATGAAACAAAGTGGGCACAATAGCTTTCATGGAATAGACATAATCTCGCCCAAGGAGAAAATCGAAATCCAAGGGGTCTTGGACTACCATAACGTCAATAAAAACAATTTTCCCTCCCAAAGTTATGGGAAAATTGGGAAGGATCCCTAAAGGGTGACTATTTCTTTTGTTAAAATAAAACAGAGTTTGGGTAACCGACACAAGCCGAGCATAACCCAAAGCTTTCCAAGCAATAGAGGACAAAATACTAATGAATGAACCTTCATCTATCAACGCATGAGGAACGTCCCAACCAAAAACCTGTACTGTAATCTTGAAATGAATGTGAGAGGGAAGAAGAGGTCCAATTAGCGCACCCCAATAAAAAAGGATGGCCTCATTACTTGGAGGGGTTTTCACAAGAGAAGGAGGAATGTCCCCCCGACATGGTAGATCCTGTATCAACGAGAAAAACATGGGAAGAATCGGGTGTACTCTCTAGAGGGAGAGTAGGATAGATCGATGATGGGATCAGATCGAACACATTGGTACTCTTTAGAGGAGGAGTGGGATGGACCGATGATATAACCAGAGAAACTGCTTTGGCACTCCTCAATGGAGGAGTTGGATCGACTGATGGCAGAACCAGATCGACCAGTTTGGCACTCTTCAGAGGAGGAGTGGGATTGACCGATGAAGTAACTGGAGCAACCACTTTGGAACTCCTCAATGGATGAGTGGCATCGATTTATAATGACATCAAATCGATCACTTGGGTTTCATTCTCCAAGGGGAGAATGGGGCTGCCAGGTGGAAATGGATCGACTGTTTGGGTTAGTGGTTCAACAGAGGATGAAACTAGATTGACCACATGATCAACCAGATTGACCAAGGATGGAACTAGATTGACCAGTCCATCAACTAATGATGGGTTGGGATAAATCTTACGATAACCGATTGGAATTTGAAGCTTTTTCAAAAGAGAAGAAGCCTTGTCCATACGAGGAAAAAGGTGAGAATAATGATCACCTTCGCATAACATACAAGGAAATTTGACAGTTTTCTTCTTCTTACCAACCTTAATGTCACTAGTTGATGAGGCATCACCAACATGTCTAGCAGAGGCCGATGATGTGGAGGACCACATTTCTAAGACCTTGGGAAGACCAGGGAAATCCCTCAGAAACTGGTCATCCTTACAAAGACTTCAAGGGAATTTGGGTTTCAGATTCTTCATTTTAATCTTGTTGACCTCATCAACACTCCCAGTACTATTAACAGTAGTTGGTTGCTTAGATCCAACATCTAATGTAGTTGGAGGCTTGATCCTTTTCAGGTTCTTCTTCTTCTTCTATTTCCGTTTCTTCGTCTTCTGATCAACCTGACTACTTTCTTTAGAGATTTCACTAGGTGAAGAAGGAGAAAATGAAGGAGAGTTAATGGGTGAAGAAGGTGAAAAGTCGACATGAGGTTGATGTGTGGGTGATGTACTGACATTTGAAGTATTAGGTGTAGCTGAAGCACTAGGAGGATTTGAGATCACCGGAGTGGGTGATAACCAAACTGGTAATCCAATGGTGAGTCCCGGGAGACTCAGTGTGGCAATGTAAGGAGGACCAAAGTTTCCAAAAGAAGGAAAGGTTAAATGTTCCTCGGGACAAGGGGTTCCTCCATTGGTACTCCCAGGAGTTGATGCCATTAATACTGACTCGACGTAAGGTCCACTAAGTAAAACAAACAACACATGCTATGAATCTAAAAGAAAACAATCAAACAAAACTTCCCGCAATGAAAACACTAGTTGGTGATGAAATCGAACATCGTGAGATCAATATAGGAAGGGGCATGGATAGAGCGGGTGGATCAGTTATGTTGGTGACCTACTTAAGGTGAAAGATTCCATGCAGTAAATGTGGATTTACCCTCCAAGGAGCCCGAGTGAGTTTGACCAACGTCTATTCTAGGTACAATGAGACTTCCCTGAAGACCCTGAATATTATGGCTACTAAGGTCACCAACTTGAAGTCATCCCCTAGGCGAGTACAATCGACAATCCAGTCTGAACGTATGGGCAGGATAACAAGTCCGAAATCCTTCGAGAGAACTGAGGACAAATGGACCGATAGAACTCTAGAGGACCCCGAACGGATTCAGAATTCATGAAGCACCAAGACCAAATGAAGACAGTTGAACCTCAAGAAGAACCCCCAATATACAATCTGACTACTACGAATGGTTGAACCACAGAGGGATAATCTCCATGACTATCCCAAATGCGACCTCATGCATAAACCCTGTGTGAGAGGGGGATCCCATAAATCCTATACGACAATTGGATTTGCTCTCCCTATCGCAATATGCTAATGTTTGTTTGATAGCTTTGGAAATTTATCCTTTCAACCTATTCCAAATCCCTACACCTTAAGCTAATTTAGGTTTGCTAATAGAAAATATAAAAATGTCTGATGAATTTTAGTTAATCGCTTGATTTTAAAGTTGTTGTTTACTCAAAGGTGTATGAGAGTGAAAACTAATGATATCATGACTCAATTCCCAAAACATGCATAAGAAATGATAAGCAGTATTTTCTTTCAATGAATGTCTATTTAAGGGAAGGAGAAGGATTTTCCTTTCACTTTCAAACACTAATATGCAATGACCTCATGCAATAGTCCTCAATCAAAAATTTGATACAATGCTAAATTTTTTATATGTGACCAATAATCAGTTTGATGTAAAGCTTCCTATGTTAATCAAACTTCAAGATCTGTGAGATTTAAACAACCTGGAAGAAAAATTCATATAAACAAAAACACACCCTCGTTGTGATCAAACAAGAAAAAATAAAACCAAATCCAGACAGGAGGAAATTCTTGGAGAAAAGACCTCAAAGATCAAAATGAAATAGTGAAAGATCTTTGAATTTCCTTACAACAACTTTCAGTCAATCAGATAAGTGAGAAAACAGTAGATCGACTCCAAATATTAGGGAAGAAGAGTGACTCAAAGCAAGGAAAATAGATGTCAAAAATCCAAAAAAAACATCATTAATCCTTAGAAATCAAATAATTGGAGGCTAAACAAGAACACACTAAGATAGCATAAACCCTGAACAGATGAATCAGCAAAAACAAGACTGAGAAAAACTACTACCAAGAAGCTTTTTTGCAGAAAAAGGGGCAACGCTTTGGTGTCAAGGGTATCAGAGTGTTGCAACTCTCTATGGGAGCCTGTAAGGGAGTGCCAATGCCTTGGTGGTAAAGGCATGGGAGCGGTGGCCTCTTAGAAATCAAAATTTTGCCTAGAAATAAAAAAAAAACTTAGGAAAAATGAAAAAATTCAGTGTGTAAGATGAATCTAAGAGCCAACAACACATATAAGGATTAGAGACACAACATTCATAAGATTTAAAGGTGAGAAAAGGCTAAAACAAGACCTAGGAAAGGAATAAAAACACAAAGTTCCTCCCCAGTGGAGTCGCCAATTTCTGTTACAGGAAAATCCCCCTACGGACAAGTGGATTTCCTCTTGGATACTAGACCCGTATGATCAAGACAGAAAAGTGCTATTGTGGACACTGAAATTCCTTTTCATGAAGCTAAACTATTCAAAGAAGAAGAAATAATAAGGGTAAATACCTTTACTGATGTTTGTCCTTGCTTGATCCAGGCTGATCTTAATCTCCAAGTTCTTCAGAAGGTCCTGCAATACAATGAGCAACAACAATGAAACATACTTCCTACTCTACCATGATTAGATTCATAATGGATCTATAACAGAAACAAGTTCATGAATCATACAAAAACTTTAAAGGAAACATGCCAAGCATAGATTTATATTAATGAAAACAAAGTGAAATTCTTACAGCCATAGATGCAGGTGCAGAAGCTTCACCAAGCTCTCTTTGTCTAGAACCTTGCTCAAATAATCCACACATAATGATGATGCTTCAATGATATCTCCCTTATGAGATCATAATTTTGATGCTTTACAATGTCTCCATGTGCTTTTACCATGAGAGGGCCTCCTTATATAATATTGGAGAGACCCAACCACCTTAGAGATTCTTGGGATAGGTTGAGGATATTTCTCCATCAGTTGTGGATCCTCCCTAAGATGTAGCCTTGACCTCAGATTCGAATCCAACTGATTTCCAGGATAAGGGGGATTTTTCCCAGATTCTCCTCAATAGCACAAAATTTGCTCAAACAGGCCAACACTCCCCCAAAAGGGTGCACAGAGCACTGCAACACTCCCCCAAAGAATGCTAGGGAGCGCTGGCACTCCTTGACAGTGGATAGGGGAGCGTTGCCCAAAATTCATTTAGAAAAGACTAGTGCTCCCCCATAAGGGTGTACAGGGTGCTACAACACTCCCCAAAGGAGGGTAGGGAGTGCTGGCACTTCCTGACAGTGGGTAGGGGAGCACTACCCTCCATAAATAATTTTTAAGTAGTTTTCTTCATGGTCTTATCACATATGTTGGTAAAGGGGGCGTTCTTCCTTCAGAATGGACACCATGGCAAAAGAATGACAATAAGTGGGCTAAAACCCACAATTTGGCTTATATTCTAAGTCAGAGGAGTGATGAGACGTTCTGGCACGACATGATAAGGTGCGTACAGATCTGGGCGGTCGAGAGATGAGTGCTCCAGATCAACGGTTGATGGTCGTATTGGGGATTCAACATGCATACAGGATAAAAAAGGTAGAGCGGGTTAGGGAAAACAAACATGGTTTTTGTAGGCACTATGTGTTATCCAAAGACCCACATCAGGGCCAAAAGTGGGGAAGTTTCAGACCGCTTTTCACAACCCCGATATGCACATGTGCACATAGTTCCCTATCCCAGGCCGACAAGTGGCTGCCCATCATCACTTTCGGTCCATCCATCTGTCTTCCACTCACTGTACTACTCGTACCTATCCATTTCTCATCTCCCACCACCTGTGCCACCTCTCTCCACATCGCCTCCATCCCATTACACCTCAGCTTCCGCTTGTGTGACCCCCACACCATCCTTAGTCTCCTCATCCATTCACATTTTTCCACCTAACCATCTCCCGCCTGCTCCTCCATACTGAGTGCACCCATCACTTTGTCAGCAGCCACGTCTGCCATCAGGATTCCTCCTAAGCATCCAACTCAGATCAAGACTATGAATGATAAGGCTTCCACATCCTGTAGAGGTAGATTTGACTTGGGTCTTCTGAATTCCAATGAAGCAGTTATTGAGGTTGGTGGGGGATGGTTGAACATTGTGTTATAAAAACAGGACCGCAGAGCAATAAAATAAAACAAATGTGGAAACAAAACACATAAGATACACAATACAATAGGGACACTGATTTACGTGGTTCACCCAGTGTGGGCTACGCCCACCAGAGAAATTGCCAAGTCCTTCCTTTATTATTATCCAGCAAATGAAGGGATACAACCTACAACAAAACCTGCTATAACTTCCTCTTCTTTCTCTCACAGTCTCCTCTCTCAGAATACAATACTTGCCATAATCCATAGCCACAATACATTTCCCTCATAACAGAGGGTTTCCTTATAGGGCAAAAAACCCTAACATAATTTCTACCGTTAGATCCATGACCTTATAATGAACAGTCCAGAATCCAGATTTACAATGAAATTACAATATACATTTACAAGGAAGTTTTTCCTTCGGGGGCTTTTCCCTCCAACCCCCATCGAGGGATGCTGCCCCTGAACCCCCTTCGGTGGCCCGCTTTCCCCCCAACCCCCTAGCCAGGGGGATAGCCCCCCTGGACCCAAAAAGGGGGTACCCCCCCCTCTGCACTCCCCCGCGTGGAAGAGTGTACATACTTCTGGGGTGTAA
>JASDQU010174295.1:1959-20765 GCA_032191745.1 Picea mariana | reverse complement strand
CTTTGGCTTGGAATTATTAGCTTGATTAGAGTGGCTTTGAGATTTGCTTTGTTAAGATAGATTGTGAGTAGCTATCAGATCTATGGTTTCAGAATCTTTGGAGCAAGAAGTGTGTGGGGAACGAAGGACAGTTGGAAGGGACCTTACAACATCAAGGCAAAGGTTGTAATCTCTCTTTCATATTTAATAATACAGTAATATATTTATTTCCCATAAAGTGAGATCTACTTTATTACATAATTCCTTGATCATATATATAGATTAGCTATTGGATATATTATTTTCTTTCACTTTGGTTGGTTTGTGATGTTTTGATCTTAACTGCACAAGAGCGCTGGAGCGAAGAAAGGAACAATAGAGTTTAAGGAAGCGATTACAAGGTACGTATCTTCTTCTCACTTCCAATTTAATTCAATAGTTAGATCTAGGGAAAGCGGTATATTCTNGTCCGCACTCATGGATTTATCCTAAAATAGGTAGGTGTGTCCAACAGGTCTAAGGTTGTATGAGAGTCATTGTAATGTATAAATAAAGGTATAGAGGACCTAGGATGGGTTCGTTCGTAGTTCATCGTTGTGGGTTAAGAGTGTGATCATTATTGTGAGAAAGAAGTATTGAGCATGAGAACATTTCTGTATTGTAAGATCTTCAGCTGGGTGCAAAGATCAACCCTACAGTTGGGTGTGTAGGGAGGGGAGATAAGAGAGAGAGAAAGAGATATGCAACTAAGTGTGCAGATAAAACTATGTGTTTCCAGTTAATATATCAAGAAACGCAGTTCTATGGACATATCCCTAGGGAGAGGATGAACCATGTATATTTTTTTGTTTTGTGTGATTGATGTTGTGTTCTTTTCTTTCTGTTATACTATTATTGCATCATTGCATTAGATCTGAGATATAGCTTGCGCAGTAGGATTAAGGGAGGCGAAGAATAACTAGATCTCTGTTTTATTCTTTTGGGTTCACTCACATTTCCTCTGGTTGTAGAAACCTGTGTCCTACAACCCCCTATTGCTACTTCGAGTGAGACTGCATCTGCTCCGTAGGTGTTTCCAAAAGGGCCAGTACTTAGGATTTGTTAGTGCGCTATTAGATTTGAACCATGGGTCTTCTCCTGTGCCAACAAATGGTTTCATTGTCAGGATCAAGATATTATTGAGGGAATCTCAAGGTGGTTTCCATTGAAGACAAAGATTCAAAAGTGGATAGAATAAAAAGAAAAGGACTTCGCTGAAGCTCAGAACAAGAACCCTAATCTTAGTACATAGGACTGGTTGGGAAGGTATATATTTACTGATATACATGAGATTTTCTTTGGAGGAATTCATAAGGAGCTATACGAGTGGTTAGCCAGATTAGCAGATACCCAGTTTGAAATCAGATCTAGACCACCTGTGGTTTGGACGTCGACGTTGATCAAGAAGGTCAAGATAGTTGATAACATTGTGTGAAGAGCAGTAGATCACTTGTTTTGATAGCACCATTGGAGGGTAAATTACATAGTTTTCTATTGATAGAGGAGAGTCATATAGACAAGCAGAGAGGTATTTATTTAAGGGAACGAGAGGAAAAATTTTACACTTTTTGAAGTTGAAGATCAAGATGTTATTGCATGAGAAGAACATCTTGAAGATACAATAATTGGTCTAATTGAAAATCTAATGTTCAAGATCTCAAACAACGAAAACGAAATAGAGGTTGGACATACATGTAGTGGGAGAACCTTCAGAGAGGTGCCTCTAGTAGAACTATTTGAGAAGAGCCACAAACCACTGGCACAGAACGAAGGGTTCTAAAGTGGAGCAGAAGAAGATTTATTAGATGAGGAACATTCAGGGTCTGTTGGGACAAGGGAAGAGAATACTAAAGAACCTCGTCGAGAAGAATCAGAAACTTCAGTAACTGTGCCGATTGTCGAAGAAAGTACTATTACTCCTTTTGTTGTTTTAGCAGTGTCAAGTAACCAGAGTAGCCAGAGTTATTAGAGGACTCAGAGCACTGTTACCAGTAGTTCATTACATACTCAGTAAAGAAACCTAGGGAGATCTATGGAAGATGAAATGAGGCTACCTATCTTTAGAGGAGATGGATTTGAAGATCCTGATCAACATTGGTTTATATGCGAAGTTGTATGGAGTTTAAGCAAGTCAATGACGAAGTAGTTAAGAGAACCTAGTTTAGTACTACCTTGAGAGACTGCGCACTGAGATGGTACATGAAGTTTGTTAAAGGATATGCACAACCTAAACTTCTAAACAATATCAAGATTTCATTGAGCACAAAATTCAATAAACCCAAGTCGGAGTCACAGTGCATTATATAATTGAAAGAAATCAAGCAAAGAGTAGCTGAACCTATTTGGGAGTTTGATTAGAGGTTTAAGACCTTGACAGGTTGTTTGAGTTTTCAGATTCCATATGATCAGAATAAGGAATGGTTCATTTCTTCCCTCTTACCACACATAAGAGTTCCTCTGATGCAACAGAAGGTCAATTCATAGGCTGAGGTGTTGGAGATCACCATGAAACTAGAATCAACCCCTATGGGAGAATCCAACTCAGGTATGAGTCAAATTTTGAGTTAGCTAACTAGCTTATCTCTACAAGTAGAAGATATGAAGAAAGACAAGGTAAAAGATAAAAGAGAAGACATATGGTGTATCAGATGCATGTCAGAAGGCCATGATAAGGAGCACTGTCCCCTATTTCATGAATACTTGGTTTCTGGAGCTCCAAGCCCTTTGAAGTAGGTTACTCTACCCTGGTGCGAGGTATGTAGAAATAGACATCGCCCTGGTGAATGTTATTACATGCAAAAATATGTTCATACACCTACCAATCTTTATTGAACATTCTGTAAATCTGTGGGGCATGATGAGAAGGACTGTAGGGATTATGACCTCTTGCATAAAAGGTCAAGGGATACATATATGATTCAAGGAGAGATGCAACAAGAGGGAAATACTACACATTTTAATTCCCCAGGAAGAGGAAAATTTAACCCTCGCGATGGATTCAGAGGAAGAGGATGAGGAGGAGGCATGGGTCGAGGTCAAGGCCAGATATTTTTTTAGAAATGTGCACAGCCAGGACACTTGGCAAGGGACTTTCAGAACCCTTTTACCACTTGCAGCTACTACAACTAATTTGAACATGTTATTGAAGATTGTCCCGTGCTGTTAGCCAAACTTCAGGAGAGATGAGGAGGAAACCAACAAGTACAACTAATCTAAAAAGAACCTCATGAAGAGGATCCCAGAGTCATTGTTATCACTAGAGGAGGCATTGTTACAGGAGAAGACAGAGTGACCCCAGAAAAGACTACAGAAGAATCAAGGGTTAAAAGAGTTGCATAAAAGACACAAGTGTTTGATCCAAGGAAAGAAAAGTATACATTTGAAGAGGCAAGAAAATAATTCAGAAGTGATCAGGATTCTTCATCAAAGACATAGCCATAAGTAAGATAATGTGGAATGCCTATGGAATTCGATCAGTCAGCTAGGCCTGGAGATGGAAAAGAGGTAAGAAATCTTGTCAATTTATTATATACATTCAATGAATTGATTAAGGATGAAAGAGTTGTACAAGAACTACAAAATTTGATCAGACAATATGAGATAGGTAGGGTAGATCCTCTGCTAAATAAAGAAGTACATCAAGTATCTAGAAAGAGAAGGAAAAACAAGGAACTACACCTTAATGCTCAGATTGGAGAATATGACATAGAATATGTGGTCCTCGACTTAGGGTCAGAAGTCAATGTTATGATGAAGAAGACCTGGGAACTGATGGGAAAACCTAAGTTGATTCACTCCCCTATTAGGCTTAGGATGGTTAATAAGCAAGTAGTAAACCCCTTTGGAAGACTGGAGCATGTCCCTGTGGACATCTACCGGGTAAGGATGTTTTCGGACTTTGAGGTGATTGAGATAGTTGACTATAGATATCCTTATCCCATGCTATTAGGAATTGATTGGGCTTTCAACAATTCCATTGTTGTTAACTTAAAGAAAATAAGAATGACATTTGAAGGTGATGGACTTAGGGTCATTGCACCTCTTGACCCTGATGAAGGTCATAGATACACAAAACCCATCAGAGAAGAAGATCGTTCTTATGAACTAGAGAATATATATAAATTGACTACAAGATAGAAGGATTACATTAATCCTATGATAGATTGGAACTTAAGATGGAGAAGTGACAATGCATGCTCATCAGTTTCAGAAGAAGCACTAGAGAATTGGCAGAACAAAATGTATGAAGTTTCTGCATGGAGGTGTGCTACATTGACTAGGGAAGTTTGATGGATTGGCAAAAAAGTAACTAATCTGCCCACATTTGATGGTTTAAATCATTTAGAAACTTTCTTATTGGAATTTGAAGAAATTGTAACAATACAACAGAGGTTGTTGGCACTAGATGAAGCGTTGAAAGAAACACCAGCGAGATGGTGGGGAACACACAAGAAGAACATCATGGACTGGGTGCAATGTCGCACTTTGATGATAGTTTTCTTTTCAGACCAAGTCGAATGGTGCGAAGTTTGATACATGGGTCACATCTATCCGAAGGACCATGTGAGAAGTTGTGAGGAGGCCTGGAGAAGCATCCCTCAAGAGCAGTGGGTGCATAAATTCATTAACACTTTGGATACAATGCCTATTAATTGGTATCTTCAAGCAGAACTGCACCTCACCACATAAGATCAATACGGTATGACTGAGAACTTTTTAGATACATTTTTATTTGAAAGTCGGTACCCTACAGTAGATCATGCTTTACAAGTTGTAAGACACAAAGTCTTTGAGAAAGAAGAGGATGAATGGAATGCACCTCTTCATAAATTGCAAGGTTGTTACAATATCAATGTTGATGAAGATGATGATCCTAGGAATGTGAACATCATAGAAATAGAAGGACAGAGAGATATAGAAGGATCAGGAGTCGAACTACCTTTCATTGGACAACCAATCAAAATCAAGAAAGTTAATATTGGGACAGATCAAGCACCAAAACTTGCAAACGTTGGAGATTATTGGGATGATTCCACTGTTGACAAGATCACAGAACTACTGCATGAATATCAGGACTTGTTTCCAACCAAGTTTACCAACATGAAGGGCATTAAAGGGCCCATGGGAGAAATGAATATCCCCTTAAAACCAGATGCAAGGCTAGTCAAGCAATGACCCTACAGATTGAATCCCAAGTATATGCAGAAAGTCAAGATTGAATTAGATTGAATGTTGGAAGAAGGAATCATAGAACCTGTTGAAGAATCAGAATGGATTAGCCCTATGGTGGTCCAAGATAAGAAGACATGAGAGATCAGAATCTGTGTAGACTTGAGGAATTTGAATGATGCATGTTTATATGATCCATTCCCTACACTGTTTACTGATGAAGTGTTAGATAATGTAGGAGGACAGGAATTTTACTCCACAGATAAATTTTCAGGTTATCACCAGATCAATATTGCCAAGGAAGATTGCCATAAGACCAAATTTGCAACAGAATGTGGTTCTTTCCAGTACACATCGGATTGAAGAATGCACCAGGCATCTTTTCTAGGGTGGTGGTCGAAGCATTCAAGGAATTTTTACATAAAGTTTTGGAAGCATATTTTGACAATTGGACTGTTTTTAGCTTATTGCAAAATCGTATTGAATGTTTAAGACTAATGTTGGATAAGTGAAGGAAATTTCATATTTCCCTGAACCTAAAGAAGTGTATCTTATTTTCACCCGTTGGAGTGTTTCTAGGCCATATTGTGTGTAAGAAGGGGTTGCTGGTAGATCCTTCCAAGATTTCCATCATTGTTGATCTACCCCCTCCTACTTCAGTTAGACAGTTTTGCATTGCGTTGGGACATACTGGATACTACATAAAGTTCATCAAGGGATATTCATAGATAACAACACCCATGGAGAATATTTTAAAGAGATATTTTTAGTTTCAATGGTCAGAGGAATGTCAGCAAAGGTTCGACACAATGAAAAAGAAAATGGTCACTGCGCTTATTCTGATTTTCCTAGATTGGAGTAAGGAATTCCATGTGCATGTCGTTGTGTCATCTATTGAATTAGGAGCAGTGTTGGCAAAACCAGGAGAAAGAGATATAAGCCACCCACTATCCTTTGCTAGCAGGAAGCTCTCTACAGCTGAGATAAATTACACTACCACTGAGAGAGAAGGTTTAGCCATGGTGTATGCGCTACAGAAGTTTTGTCACTACTTGTTGGGAGGACACTTTAACATGTTCACTGATCACTCTACATTGAAATACCTAGTCAACAAGCCAATGTTGGGGGGAAGAATATGAAAATGGATACTATTATTCCAGGAATATGATTTTGAGATTGTGGTCAATCTAGGGAGAATGAGCAAGGGACCTGACCACTTGTCTAGGTTAGAACATGGAGAGGAAATTACCAGTTTGGAGGATACACTACTAGATGCACAATTGTTGGCCATCAGAAAGGTTGATGATCACTTCGTCGAGATATTCCAGTTCCTATCAATAGGAATGGCACCTCGCGAATATACAATCATTTAGAAGAAACAACTGGTAGTTCGTGCTGCATATTTTTCACTTATAGCTGGACAACTATATAAGATGGGACCTGATGAGATCTTGTGGAGATGTGTTATGGAGGTAGAGAGACCACTGATTCTAGTAGAGGCACATGAAGGCATCACAAGGGGATACTATGTAGGAAAATAAACAGTGTAGAAGGTTCTTAGAGCTGGCCTCTGGTGGCCCACTCTACACAAAGATCCTAAGGAATACTACAAATCCTGCAATGTATGCCAAAGAGTTGGGAAACCTTCTAGAAGGGATGAGATGCATTTAGAACCTTAGCTAACCTTACAAACATTTGAGAAATGGGCCATTGATTTTGTGGGACCTATCAACCCACCAGGAAAGCGCACAAGATCTCGATACATAATCATTGCAACAAAGTATTTGACTAGATGGGAAGAAGCAAGAGCAGTTAAGGACTGTAGTGCAACTACAGCTGCACAATTCATATTTGATGATATCATAACCCGATTTGGATGTTCGAAGATCCTTATGAGTGATCAAGGTACACATTGTATTAATAAGACTATTGAAGCCCTGACCCAAGAATTTGCAGTTCATCATTAGAAGAGAACACCTTACCATCCATAAGTGAATGGTAAAGTCAAACCTTTCATTAAGATCTTGGAGACAACGCTGATGAAGATTTGTAGTGTGAACAGGGATGATTGGGACTTGAGAGTACCAGTAGTGTTATGGGATTATAGAACCACTTGCAAGAAGCTGACAACATAGACTCCCTTTAAGTTGTTTTATGGTCTAGAAGCAGTAGTCCCTATGGAATATTTAGTTCCTAGCTTAAGAATTGCAACATTTACAGATATGGATGACAATGGTGTTGTTCAAAAAAGGCTTGTGCAGTTGGTAGAACTAGAGGAAGACATATTTATTGCAGGATTCCATCAGCAGGTACAGAAGGAACGCAAAAAAGATTACCATGACAGAAACATCAAGAAGAAAGAATTTAAGCAAGGCAATCTAGTATATTTATATGAAAAAAAGTTCATGAAGCATATAGGGAAGTTCAGGACACATTGGCTTGGGCCATATGAGGTTGCCTATGTTACAAAAGGAGGAGTTGCACAGTTGAAAATTTTAAGTGGAGAATGGAAGGAAGGTTTAGTAAATGGGATTCGGTTGAAATTGTGCTATGACAACCAGCTACCTCATAGATCTCAGTGAAAGCACACAAAGAAGGGTCTAGGTACCAAGTGCAATTGAAACTAGGTACTAGACTCAGAAAAGATAGTCTGCACGAGGAAGGGAGGAACAAAACTGAAAGCACAAGCTGCTTTGCGCAGTCTGAAGTCGAAGTAAAATAGAAGGTCCAGTCTTGCAGTACTCAATACGAGTCACATGTGAGTGTTGGGGGCATGTTAGCCCTTGGTTATGTGTTAAGGAATAAAACGAAGAAAAAGGAAGAGAAAATATGAAGTATGAACGACGCAGAAGGCACAGTGACTGAGAATGGGTCGAAGTGGTCAAATAAGTAGAAAAGAAGGAGAGAAGTAAGGGAAAATGAGTCATTGAACAAGAAGACAAAGGGAGATAGATCAACAAGGAATATGGATCATGGAAAACTTAGCAAGCGGGAAAATCTACCGACAGATTATTTGGAGCACCTCGCGGGAAAGAAGGAAAGACAGGTTGGCGAAGCCCTGAAAACACGGGTCAAGTGGACCTAGGGTTTTAGACACCTAGGGTTTTGTCATTTAGGGTTTTGACACTTGGACTTCGGTATAAGTTTATATAAGAGTCGTTGTAATGTAAAAATAAAGGTCTAGAAGACCTGTGATGGGTTCATTCGGAGTTCATCATTGTGGGTTAAGAGTGTGATCACTATTGTGAGAAAGAAGTGTTGAGCATGAGAAAATTTATGTATTGTAAGATCTTCAACTAGGTGCGGAGATCAACCTTGCAGCCGGGTGTGTAGGGATGGGAGAGAAGAGAGAGAGAAAGAGATCTGCAACTAAGTGCACAGATAGAACTGTGTGTTTCTAGTTAATATATCAAGAAACACAGTTTTTTGGACGTAGCCCTAGGGAGAGGGTGAACCACGTATATTTTGTTGTTTTGTGAGATTGATGTTGTGTTATTTTCTTTATGTTATACTTTTATTACATCATTGTGTTATATCTAAGATATAGTTTTCACAATAGGCTTAAGGGAGGTAAATAATAACTATATCTGTGTGTTGTTATTTTGGATTCAATAACATTTCCTCTGGTTGTAGACAACTGTGTCCTGCAACCCCCTATTTCTAATTCGGGTGAGACTGCATCTGCTCTACAGGTGTTTTCGAAAGGTCTAGTAGTTAGGGTTTGTTGGTGCATTGTTAGAGTTGAACCCTGGGTCTGCCCCTGTTCCAACAGTGCTATAAGGGGTAAAATGGTTAGGAAACCCTCCATACCCCTTAAACTTCGCTGAAATACGTGCAATTTTATATTTTTTGCAACTTTTGGAGGTAAACGCGGGCTACTTAGCATGCATCAAGCATATGTACACAGGCTAACTATCATGAAGCACAAGTGTGTACGTAGGCTATTAGTGTAGCAGGGCATGTACACTATCCAAAAAATGGTTTTTTAGAAGGAAACCTCAGCATTATGTTTGGAAAAGTATGCAAATGGATGGGCCAATGTCTTGAATGCATAGATGTGGAATTTTGGATTATAACATGTGCAAAGGACAATTGGTCGATCATCACAATATTTCCTTCATGAGGAAAGCATAAAATGTGGAAAAGCGATGACACAATAAATATCATGGCCTAAGTCGAATTAGGCCCTAACAAAAGGTTGTAGTTGAGAGGTTTATCAACCACCTCAACCTTGATCTCCATAGTATTTTCACCTAATTGGACTGGGAAGGAGGGAAGGATGTCGTGGGTTCTAAAAGAACGCCCATCGAATGTAGTTAACATGGTCATGGATTGAGATAGGGGCGGAGAGCCAATGGATTTCCAATAGGATAGAGACATCACGAATGTCGAAGCACCTTCATCAACTAAAATACACTTTATGGTGACTTTCATGTACTCCACATGGATTTGAAAGGACACATGGTAAGGTAATAAAGGAATAACGTCCGTAACATCAAACTTCATAAACTTTGAGCCACATGGGTCAACAGCTCCTAACATAGATAGCAAGGCATTCCTCTGTGAGGGACACGTCTAGAGAACCTCCAAAGCCGACATCGCGCATGGGGCTTGGCCCAAATCCTCGACAATCAAGTAATTTTGGGAAGCTCTAGCATTAGGATTGTGGGTAGAGAGCTTAAGGACTTCTTTCGGAATACAAGGTGGAGGTTCCAGCTTATCAATCTGCAAATTTGTTTCCAGGGGAGGAGAAGGCTTTGGACCTAAGACAGTTTGTGAAGAACCGTAATTGTGAGATCGAGTGGCTAAATCAATCTACGACTTGACCATATTAATGCATATATGTCCACCTTCATGTGATGAGGGGTTTTGACTCCCACTTGATGCATTTTAGGTGTTAGAGGTCCCTGAGGTCATATTTTGGTTATGTGGAAGCAGGTTGGTCAACATAGCAAGCTGCTGCTACACAATGAGCCTCGAGGATTCCTCAATTTTGGGGTACAAGTGAGTAAGGTGATCATCTTTACAAAGTTTACACGAAAACTTCACCTTCTTCTTTTGTTTCTTTCCCTCACCATCATTGTTATTCGAATTGATGTTATTATTGTTGTCCATGGCTTTATTATTCTTATTATCCTTCCCACCCTTATGATTATTACCTCGTCCTTTCCTCTTTTTCCCTTCGGGTTGTTGGTCACTGTTTGGGCTCGACGACGACTGTAAAAAATGCACGTCCACAAACTAGGTGGTCAAGGATAAAGTTGAAGCTTGTCCTGCTATAGGATGGATAAGAGACAAATATTTAAGTTGGTCCATCACCAATTCTATAGTTTTGGGACTTGTGGAACCTACAATGTCATCGACATGAGGTCCGAGATTTTTTCTAGGATCGTAGTTTGACTGTGGTGCATCAAGGAGAATCTCATAAAGTATCCCAGATTGACTGTATATAAGGTCTAATTGCAGGGCTTTGAAGATGGATTCTTCCTCAGATGTCTCTCTAGATGTAGAAACATCCTTCGAAATATAAGGAAACAAATACTTGAGAAACCATTCCAACAGAAACTATGGAGGAATGTAGGCTTTAATTAATCTATTCCTTCTACACCACTCTTGGTTATGATCAGAGATCTGGGTGGATTTATCTTGTCGAAGAGTTGATAAGAGTTATAGGCCGACATCATAATGAATTGGTAATTGGAAGTTATTGAGAAAAAATAAAACCATTTGATTGAAATTTCTGTAGGTTCCCCTAGGTAGCTTGATGTACCACTTCAAGGAAACCACCGTAAGGGTGCATTGAAATAGCCTCAAATGAATAGAATCGTCATTAAAGGAGTTAGAAGAGCACCATAGGTGAAAGGTAGTGACATGATCTCCAGGGTCCTCACTAGTATTTCCTTAAAACTTTGGAATGTCAGAAGGAAGCTTGGCAGGGATGGGGGGCCATGACGGATCGTGACGCACAGGGTCATTCATTAATTTTGACAAGTCTGGCAGATTTAACATGGCCAAAAAAGGGAGTCAGGGTTGCGGGGTTAGGTGCCATGCTCCCAGTAAAGACTAGTTCCAAGAATGGTTTTGGTATACACCATGGCTATATCTAGTAGGATAGTATCCTCCTCCCAATTGATTCATAAAAGGTTGTAAGGGCATTGAGGCAGCCACTTGCAAATATAAAGTGACATTATAAGGATTAATCGCATGAGGATATACGTTGCCCCCAGATGAAGGAAATGTATATGGGGGGTTTCCCATACTATATAAATGACTCCCTCCATATGAAACACCAGAGAATAGAGGGGGGGGGTATCTATAATAAAAGTTCTCATAGGAATTGACCTTGTGGAAGAAGGAATGATAGATGGAATATAGGAAGTAGAAGAAATGCCCATATGTTGATTCCATCCTGGAATATTGAAGCTAGGATTGGATCATGAGGAAAGAGGATTCTATCCTCCTATCATGGGATTTGATTGAGGGACATGTCCCTCACAAAACACTAAAGGAACGTAAGGAGGTGTCGCTCCCCCAGACCCAAAACTAGGATTCACTTGAGACGTCGACACAGATGATGAGAAATGTGAAGTCATGTCTTGCATACCATATGAAAATAGATTAGTGGCCAAAGGTATTGACTGAGTACTAGAATTTGACATACCATACGAAAATACAAAGGGATTTGTTCCCATATCCTTAGTAGAGACCATGGGTTGGGTAGCACCGGATGAGGGAGCATTCTGAACCGAAATTGTTGATGACAAGGGATTCAAAGGGACCTCACTAATCACAATGGATATATGAGTCAAATGGATTCATAATACATTCATATCTAACTCGATACTCATGGTAGGATGATCATGAGACTGGGAGGTGGAGATACACATACCACGCTTATTAACTCTATGCCATTTAGGAGGAGGTCTTTGTAAAAGATCAAGACATGATGGTAGATTCAAAATATGAGGAGACCTATGAGGAGGCTGGTCTCTCTCCACGATGACTCAGTACCCGAGATACAATACAAAATCCTAAGGTTGACTAATAATCAGAGATCACACTCCTAAATAAAGCTAACAACCAACGCACACAAATAGCATATGATGGTTGAAAGGGACCTCCCAAACTAGAGTACGTATGCCTTGCCCAAGAGGGGCATGATACTTCACAACAATAGAGTGGAGGTGTCAGAATAATTTATAAGGACCCTCGTAGGCTTCACAACGTAGTCGGTCAGATCCCTCTGGAGAGGAAATCCTCCATAAAGCGTGTGTGTTGTCTGACCCTTATGTGACTCAGGGTACTTGCAGAATAACCCATGGAAGTAACCTATGTGGCTACCTATGTTAAGCAACTAGAGTCACCATGATATAACCAATGCGCAGGTGAGTAGTCGCATGTCCGGTCCACTGTATGGGTATGGTATCGAAGCCTAAAATATCAAAAGGACCACCTCTTAAGGAGGTAAGGGTACTAGCGAGACCCCCAGATATGAATACAGCCACATAAATATCTCTGACACTACGAAGGTATTAGAGGGATATCTTTGCAATCAACTTCATGCTACCTCTTGCTTAACTCCGGTGTGATCGGTGAAACCTAAGATCACCAATTACACAATGGGTTTCACCACTCCTTGGTCAAACACATACATTGAGTTTAATAGACTTGGAGAATTTTACTCAAAAATTCCTATTCCAAGGCTTAGGTCCTATAATTGTTTGTGTACCCTGAAAAATAAAATCGTTTCTAATCAATTTTAATTAATCAGTGTTAATTTTAATGGATTCTTCTTACTCAAGAGGTACGATCATGAAACTGATGGTATTATGACTCAACATATATAAAAATAAGAAAATGTAAAAAAACTGTTAAGTACTAGTCTTGAATTTAAATGAGATGGTATGCTTATAAATGTTGTTTTCCAAAATGAAATATCTACAATTTCAATGAAGTGCAGTATTTCTTAATATGCCAAAATTAATGCAAATTAATAAAAAGTGCAAATGCCATAAGAAAAATGCAATAAAGAAAATATTTTTGTATTTTTGATATAATAAAAAGAAAATGCAAGGACTGAATAACAACCTCATAGGAAGACCCTAATGCAAGAAAAGGAAGACAATCCAAGAATAGTACCAAGAAGTAATTACCTAGACCAGTATGCAAGGACAACAAATGAGAAAAAGACAAGAAATGAGTTCGCCCAAAAATTCAATAATAAGCAAGTTTCCAATCACTCTGTGGACACTTAACAGTCAGAATGGGAACACAAGAAGTCTCAGCAACCAATGAAATTCACCTAGAAAACACCAAACTCGGCCAAAAATACTAAAGATATGATGTACGTGATTGTTCAAGGAACAAACGCATATATACTCTTCCTAAAGACAAACATCTCACATATGTATGTGGTTGTCAAGGGAAAACCCGCATATGCAAAAAACAAAAAAACACTTCTAGGGTAAGGGCTAGGCCAAGAAACTCAGATACAAGGCAATATACAAGCTGTCAAGCAATAGGCAACACAGAAAATCAAGCAAATAGAGAGAAAAGCAAGGAGAAAAACACCCAATACCCCCGAAAAAAGGAGACCAATGGAGTCGCCAATTTTGTTATGAGGAAAATCTAGCTATGGAAAAAGGTAAACCACAACAGATGGAATGACACCCAAAAATCAAATATAATATCAAGTATGCTATATAAATGAAATTCTAGCAAGAGAATGCTAGAAGGATACCTCATCCAAACGTTCTAAGAATACCACTGTTGATAGCATGACCCAAAGATTTGTACCTTCAACTTGTCCTCAACAACCAAGATACACAAGCACATGGTAACAATATATAATGTTAGCATATAAAGTAGCATAATCCATTAACATACATAAAAAATATGCCCATGGAAAACAATACAAATATTTGCAGGATATCAATTGGACGAGAAAATAGTATTTATATTAATGTAATCAACAAAAGTACACAGGTGACAAACTTCTGCAACAACACATATTGGAACCGAGAAACTAAGTCCCTCCAGTTGGGCCTCCACCACTTCAATCCTGCACAAAGGAAAGATTACAAGTAGGATTCAATGAGGTTCTCCATCACAAGGTAAGAATATCTTGGGGGATGAACACAAGAATTTCAAACTCTCAAGGACAAAGGGATGCATAATCAATATGAAGTGAAATTTATCTAGAGTGTCTTTTCTCTCAATGTGTTGAATCCTCCCCCAAGGCTTGGATATGGCTTAATTTATAGCCTTCAAATGGAATTGAAGGGTTGAGTCAAAGAATTTCTAGTATATGGAAGGTCAAGGATCATGGATCTCGTGACATGGCATGGAAACCTGACATATTTTCAATTTTTGAGCACCAAACCCAATGTACGTGGGTTGTAGTGGAGCAACCTGTGTATACACGAGTTGTATAACTAGTAGGTCGCGTATATGGACAAAAATATGAATTTTTAGCTCTGGAGTGAAAAAAATGGGAATTTACGTTTGCAAAGGAAAATGGAAGGCCATCAAAGCAAGATGCATGGATTGAGGAAAAATTTGTTATAACATGGTGATCTTGGAACACTTCTCTTAATGATTTTCAAGCACAAAAATAAAATTCTAAATAAGTCCAAGTAATCTCTTACCTTCTTAATCATCATCATCATCATCATCATCATCATTATATATATATATATATTACTTAACGTGGACATTGAAATATCTTCTTTATGGATGACATTGAAATATTCTTTTATTATTAATATATTTTTGAATGTCTCATGCCAACTCCATGTTAAGTTCTAAAGGAATTACATATCTCCATCATATTAGGATGTAGAAAGAACCTAAATATGAAATAAGATGTTGAAAAAGTGTTTTCATTGATGTCAAAGGATGTCATTAATATCACATGAAGGGGAAAACTGATAGGTGTCCAAGGATTGAACCAGAACCAATATCATAAACAGAGGAAGCATCTTATTTTTACTGAATATTCACCCTATGTGAATGAATAAAAGTGAAACAAAATAAGAAGAGAATGTATGTTGTAGGGAAACGAAGTGTTGTATAAAGATATGATGATTGTGAACAATCAACCCCAAAGAACTCAGGATGTGAAAGCATGGTGCGATTGGAAACTGGACGAAGACAACTCTGTGGAAAAAATATTGTTTGTTGTATGCCTCCATGTGTTGATGGTCGTTTGAACATGAATATTAGTCGCTATACAAAAAATCAAAGAATAGAGATTTGTTGTAGAGAAATATATAGAAGAGAAAAGAAATGGAAAAGTTGTTATATCCCACATTCACTGGGAAAATCATATTGGAAGGATTTATATTACAAAAGATATTTATGTTACTTTAAAGTGAATAGAGGAGCTATAGAACTTTGTATGAAGACTAACCTTTTGGTAGGAAGAACGGTGGACACGGAAATAGTTAAATCCTAACCATTGATTCTCTACAATTAATGACCAAGATCAAAATATTGAGGTTCGACACTGGTAAGATATCTAAGACACGTTAGCGCCACATATTCAGTTAATTGAACACCACATCAAAATTTTTTCACTTTAGTGATATAATAGGTAATCCTATAGATGTCACATATGGTGCCACGTGTTGGGACACATGTATCAAAGACAATGTCCACATGGAATCCATCTCATCTATCATATCAACATAAGAGATATCTTGAAAAATTTCTAAGTATCAAGATGCCACGGAGAGACAAAGAATATGAAGTATGTGTGAAATGAAATAATCCTGCGGCCCCGCGGGCCAACATATGGTAATAGGTAATCATACAAATGTCACATATGGTGCCACGTGTTGGGACACATGTACAGAAGAGAACATCCAAATGGAATCCATCTCATCTTCCATATCAACACAAGAGATATCTTGAAAAATGGCTAAGCATCAAGATGCCACAGAGCGACAAAGAATTTGAAATATGTGTGAAATGCAATAATCCCGCAGCCCCGCAAGCCAATAGTGAAATCTTGGAAAAATGGCTAAGTATCAAGATGTCGTGGAGCAATGAAACAATGGAGGTATGTAAAGAACAAGATAAATCTCGTGGACCTTCCATCCCGTGAAGAATATGAAAAATGAATAATTATTGGATGATGGACGGATGGACATACAAAGCCACAAGAATAAGAGAAATGCAATAGTTCCACGACCCATGGTGAAATATCGAAAAATGACTATGTGTTGAGATATCACGGAGCAGAGAAAAGGAGTGTATACAAATATTTTAATGAAATAATTCCACCTTCGTAGTTTTATGAAATGTTGAAACACGACTAAGTATAGGATGACGGACATACGAACGAACAATAGAGCACCTTTATAAGTAGTGCAATAAAATCTTCTTCCACGGTTGAGAAAAATGACTAAGTACCCAAAATTGGATGGACAGAGAAGTATAAAAAAATCACTAAATGTTGAGATGTCCCAGAGAAACGGAATCAAAGGCATGTAAAGAATGAGAACAATTTTTGTGGACCCTCCGTTCTGAGAAGAATAGGAAAATTGATTATGTGTCGAGACTTCATGGAGATAGTGAGCACAGTGGAATACTAGGAAGATGACAAGAATAAGATAAAATCCCACAGTCCTGTAGTAAGATCTTGAAGAATAATTTGTGAAGTATGAAGAAATTACTAAGTACCAAGAAGAGAGATCGAACGACCCAGAAGGAAGGATATGATGGCTTAGGAGGCCACCACATGTCTTAGATATAATGGTCTGGAGATAAAATATTTGATGGCCCAGGAGGTATCCATGTGTCAACGATCCAATGACCCAGAAAAATGCCACATGTCATAAATCAGACGTTCCAAAAGACTCATAGTGAAATGTTTGAAAATGCGACTAAGTGTGGGTGCAAAATGACTACAACGGAACTTGAGGGTGAAATATGGAGGTTGCATAATTGTGAAGAAATTTGCATTAGATCCATGATTCTGTGGTGAGACTTAGACAATTAGTCTAAGTATTGGAAAAAGAAATATCGATGGTCAAGATCAAATCTAATATTGATCGAACAATTGTTGAGCGATAAGGCCTGTAATATGTGTTTTTTTGGGTTGTAAACAATCGAAGGATAAGATCAAACAAATATATGATCAGATAGTTTCTAACTTTCATGATGATGTTGAGTGTTCCGGTATCCCGGTGGTCCTGATATGAAGAAGATCAGATCGATGGTTGAGGATTATTCGCAGGGACGATTTGACGGTTACTAAGTGTAGAATCCCATGAACAAATTGAGCACAATTTTCATAAATGGTGTAGTCTGATTTTAATGGAGATCTAGAGTTGACCTCACAACTACATTTTGGATATTTGGACAAATATTTGGGTGTACAGTTTTGTATAAACATCCAATATCTTGTGAATTTTCAAGAGGAGAGTAAGTGTGGAGAGATGTAATGAAGAGTATGAGTTCTTGGGGTGCAATGGATTTTTGAATAATGAGGAAAGAGGTATGTGGAAGAAGAATCACAAAGAGCAGAGGCTTTGATGCTTGAAAGAAGTGCGAGGAAGCAAGAAGTGCGTGAAGATCTTGGAGGTTCTCAAGAGGGAGAATGAGTGCACAAGGAGGTGAAAGGAGAGAATTGGTGTCCTCATATTCTGATCTGGATTTTATGAGAAGAAAAAAATGACTACATATTATTAACAGGTGCTTAACAAAAAATAACAGATATACAGTAAAACTAGTTTTCTATTCAATAAGGAAATAAGTTGAAATTGTAAAATGCAGTGGAAACAAGCTTGTTGGAATGGTGGCGACTTATCTCTGAGAAGATATGTGATAGTTGCGCTCATTCGAAAGAAGATGATTACAATGAGTCTCTGAAGGAATTTTTTACAATAAACAGGAATGAAAAAATCCTTAGACATCCAAAAACCTAACCCTAGGAGATGAATCGCCAAAAGTCATGTAGGCCTCGTTTGGGTAAGTTAGTACGTCAACTTCTCGAGGTCGTAACTTTTGCATACGATCTTCGTTTTAGGCGTATAGTAGCCCATTGGAAAGGTATCGTCGAGGAGATTCATTTTAGAGGAAGTATCAAAGAAACTTACATATTTCAAACTCTATTTCCCCAAAAAAACATCATTTAGGGCCTCAAAACGGCTCCGGAAGAGAAAACTGCTAAATATAGTAAATTACCAAAATTGCTAGAAAACTATTTTGAGCCAGTTGGAAAAGGTAGGTGGCCAACGATATCCACCTAGATCAATCCTCCATACTTAGGAATAAATGTTCTCCATTGTGTTGAGGTCCCCCGTCAGATGAAGAAATTTCTACTGAATTTGGTCCCGGGTGAGCCACTTGCCTTGGTGCAGGAGCTGCCCTGCTTTGAAGACTCGATAAAGATGGATCCTTTGTTGTCGAGTGCCCTTGATATGTGTGTCCACAATAAAGTCATTGGATTCCTATTGTATGCATTCAGGTTTGAGCTCTATTGGTTTCAATTTTTCTGCTACTTCTGAGGTGTCCAATAATGGTGGGAAATAAGGGTGAAGGAGATCCACGTTGAACACTGGGTGCAGGCCAAGGAAAGGAGGAATGTTGAGCTCAAAATCATTATCCCCCAT
>JASDQU010174294.1:8615-20832 GCA_032191745.1 Picea mariana | reverse complement strand
GAGGGAGGGGTTATGTCAGTGAGTTCAAGTGAATAAGACACAAGGGGAGTTTCAACATCCTCTTCTGAAACATTCTCTGATCTGGCCATAAATATATTTTGTTCCTTACACTCGTGGCCCAGAAAATATTTGTCATAACAATTATAACAAAGGCCTTTGAGTTGGCATTCAACCATTTCATCCTTGGTCAATTTTTGGATCTTTAGTGGAGCAGAAGGAGTAGTGGGATTTACTGGTTTAGTGCGAGGAATAAAGTGGGGTTTACGGTTTTGAGAAGAGACAACCTATTTTTCTTCCTTATCTATTTGAGTAGCCTCCACCCAACTCTGAGGCCGAGCCATGAGGACATGGGCATGAATCTCATCCTTGAGGCCACTGATAAAACATTCTCGGAGAAAAGCATCAGACATGCCCTCTGTATGAAAATCCAATTGCTCAAAAGAAGCTACAAATTCTTCCACTCTTTCAGATTGTTTCAACTTTGTCAAATGGCCTAAATGGTGGGTGTTAGTGTCGAAGAATTCATAAAGCTCTACCACAAAGTGTTTCCAAGAAATATACCCTTGACGAGAAGTTTTTATCCATTGCCACCATTGCCAACATTCTTTATCTAGATGGAGAACACCATACCGGAGTTTGGCCAAATCATTTTTAATGTCTTACAAAGAGAAATAATGTTCCATTTGATTTACCCAACCAGTGGGATCTAAGCCATCAAATTTGGTCACATCCACTAGCGAAAGGCGTAGGTCACAATGAAAGGGATGGGGCTAAAAATTATGGGAATGAGAGGAATTTTCAACTTCGGTATACAAAGGTGGGTCAGATAAAGGGGGATCTGCAGGGATATGAATCTTGGTGCAGATCATCGAAATGACAGATTCAAGCTGGGTAGTCATGTCTTGTTTGAGGTATTCTTTGAGTTTGGTGATTGATACGATGATGGAGGAGTGTACGTTTTGATTGATGGTGGCAATATTGTCTCACTTCTTGTTGGGTCTCTATGAAAATAGATTGCAAGGTATTGAGGCGAGCTTTCAAGTCTTGGCTACGGGTATGGGCCATGATGGTGAGGGAACCAAAAAGGGGAGGGTGGGGTCAAAATTTTTTCTAAAAAATTATAGGTATGAATGTGATAAGGGTGAAGAGATAAATCCAATGGAATAGGTCTTCAAATAATGGTGCAAGAATTCCAGACATTTTTTTTTTTTTAACACCTGCGGAGTTATACTCTGGTTTGAAGAATACGCAGTGATGAAATGCCCAAATGCTTAACCAGGAAGAAATGTGTAGTGATTTGGAAACTCAAACACATGTTTCATGGCAATATATTTTGTTTGTTTTATGTTTTGTTTCTATCCCCAAGGGTTAGTTATTCAAGGGTTCTATAGACAAGGGTTTGCCCTGTGTTATATCTCTCTGATATACATGTGGGGTCCAACAATAGTACTCAGCCCAAAATCTTAGGGAACCAACTAAGGAGGCTAGACCATGCCCTTAGCCATACTACCTGACTACCCATGTACTAGAGAGTATATTCCCGAGTTTTTTTCTTAGTGACACTATAGCAGTCAGGTGGACGATCGGTTTATCTGACGAGGGCTTCAAGAAATCTAGGTCGATCCATATACAAGTGTTGTCTAATGCGCTACCACTCGAAGGGGTACCAACAGGGGTTACAAGGGTGGCCAACAAATGTGCGCTTAAGAACCAATTGTATTTCCTGTGTGTATGAATCCCTCAACTGTGGTTTTATGTTCTTAACAACAGATCTATGTAGCTTAAAAATGTTGGAATACGTCGCTACGCTGAAAAAAATTAACCCACAATTTTCTTCGGAGGAAAGTCCTCTGATACCACTTGTAATATTCCAGATATAAAAAGTATGCAGGAAAAAAATAATATGCTAGAAATGGCAGATGAACAACAATATAACCAGAACAACACCACAATAACACTAAAATGATATCAAAATAACACCAGAAAGAGCACTTTGATTCTAAGAGCAATGTTCATGGGCCTCTTCAAGGGGGAAACCTCCAGTCGAGTAGAGCTCTATTACAATAATATCCAAGCTAGGGTTCTCATACCCTCAACTCCTATTTATACTAAATATGCCTATCAAAAGAACCATCTAGAAGAAGATCCTTCTAGAAGCAGAATCTTCTATTAGGTCTTATTACATTTGACTTATTCTACCTTATTGCAAGGCCTTATTAATATTGACCTTTATTACATCAAAATATATTGTTCTACATATGTGAGGGGTTAGGTCCCTAACATGTAGAAAACCTCAGGAGGGGGTTTCCCTACAGGTATCCCCCCTCATGTTCTAGTATCAACATCTACTTCTAGAGTTATAGCTTCATAGGTTTTTCTTTGTATATCGGGCCTACAGATAATCCTTCACCATTGGGTCCTAGTGGACTTTCCTCTATCGACAACAACACATTTATACTAGGGGGTAGTTTGTTGTACCTTGGTACATATCCCCTAGCCGATGGGTGACCTTAAACCATGATACGAGAGTCCTCATTGCTCTTAGACTTGGTTGGATCTCATGTACTCACACTATTGAGAATCATACATGCATATATGAATTATCCTCGAATGGAGTTCCTCAAATTTGCTTGGATCTATATCATTTTTCTTAGAGCCTCATGGTGATCTTTCCTCCAACATGCTCATGATAGATTTGTGGATCCCCATTCCTATTCAATAGGGATTCTCAGGTTGTTTCCACCCCTTTCCTTTAGCATGAGGGAGCATCATTTCTTATGTACTCAATTTAGTCACAGTTATTATTCACTTCATATTTTCCCATTCAGATATTGTATATGAGACTAATATTTTCATGTTGATGTAGTTCGGCCATCATTGCGAGCATAATGTTGTATTTGAGACTCCTTTATAGTCTCTCTATTAATGTCATGAGGATTCTCGATGAGTATGGGTATTCCTACCTCGTCCTATTGAGATCATATTACTCTCCACTTGATGACCCTTTATTGACATGTGATTTTTTTGTGCCCTCTTCATTGGTTTGTCGTTCTATTCTTATACCATGGTATCTTTCCTCCTCTTTGGATGACACATATACCAATGAAAGAAAACTATAATGTATGTCGTTCATGCGATTTTCTTCCAACCTCACACATTAGGGAGCATCTGTTATCACCATTTTTTCACACACCTAGCCCAAAATCCTAATCCTTATCAATATGCACCATACTCCATGTATCCCTTGTCATACACACTTTTGCATTATTATTCCCTTGCATAACTTAGGAAATACCATTTTTCCTAATTTATTTCACTTAATTAAAACTATAATCCCCTTTTGTGCATTTTCGCCTCTTTATTTCATTTAATTTAAATCCATAATTCAAATTAGTGGTTAAAATTGATTTGGTTAAATATAATGTTTTATTATTTTTACCATATCAAGGATAACCATGGTTTTGCCTATGAAATAAAGAGAGCCATACCATTTCCATATGCCTTTTCATAAGATCACAAAGATGTTGCCAAAATTTCCATTGACCTTTTAGCTCCATCTCACCATAGATACTTTTAGCTAAGAGGAGAAGTCTAGTCAGTGCTACCACAGATATGGGAAAGAAAGAAGAACACTCCCACTAAGGTGCCACCAGGAGGCATTTTTCTTCATCGATATCTTCATAGGTGTATCATATTTTATACTATGGTTATCACGAATTATAGATATCATATTGATTATTTATATCTTGTGTTATTCAGGTATATTTTCCATTGCATGCATTTTCTATTTCTGAATAGCATAGATATGAAGAAATTTAATAAAAAGATAACTAGGGTTTCTTGTGTTCTCACCCAGTTTTGTTTGTAGCTTTGACACAACCACAAATTTTGCAGATCTTCTCACCCTTTCTATAGATATACACCAACATTAATTTACCCTTGTGAACAAGGGTTTTTCATTGCAGAGTTTGATCTTTAGGAAGATAAAGATTTAATCTTCAGTTCTAGCACCTGGTATATGTATGAATCTTGGACTGCCTCATTCAATCCTTTGAAGGATTCCTTAACTTTGAAACATGTTTGTGTTAGGCTCCCAAATATGTCCATGAATTTTTTGGGTTTACCCTCTCTCTGTGCCATCGAAAAATATTTAGGAATGTTTCATTTTAGAATCCCCGAAACATAAGAAAAACATCTTCTGCACTTATGATCGAATTTGCGTAGAAATTGATTTCAGCAAAGGGTTTCCTAGAAAAAATAAATTTGGCAGGGGATAACTATTCATGGACACAAAATATATATTATGAAAAAATATCCTTACGATGTAGAGCATGTTTTGAAATAGGACACTTTGTAGCCCAATTGATCCAGGTGGATATCGATGGCCACCCACCTATTCCAACTAGATCACAGACAAATGTCATCTTGGAAGTTTCAGTTTTCATCTTGGCAGTTTTTTTCTACCTTTTCAGGTCCTAAAATTCCGGGATCATTTTGAGGCCCTAAACAATGTTTTTTGGGCCCGCCATAGTCACACTAACAAAGAAGTTAGAGTGTGACAACATAATGTGTAGTCCTCGGATATGAATTTTCAACAAGCTATCGTACGCCTAAAACGAAGATCGTATGCAAAAGTTACGACCCCGGGAAGTTGATGTACCAACTTACCATGACGGGGACCGCATGAATTTTGACGCTTCATCTCTAATCAAAAAATGATCCAAAGAAGACTAAGGACAAATCAAAACTCATAGAAGCAACTCAGGAAGCTTAGAATGACCTCAGTAGATAAAGAAAGGGAAAAAATTCAAATTCCTCAAAAATTAGTGAAATCAACATCATCGCGAAGAGGGCGTCGCAATATTTCCAATGACGTAAATGGCTCATCAAATGGAGTTACAGATCAAAAGATATTCACCATCAAATTTTGGTCAACCTAGCCCAGTCAGCAGGGAATGAGTCAGCATTCATACTTCTCATGTCAGTATTAGTATGGATGATGTCAGCATCCTTACAGTATATGTGGAACACGTGGGAGGAGACATGTGTTATGATGAATTCAAAACGGTGATGTGGCAACACCAGAGGCTACCATGTGTCACTTTTTTTTGGATTTTTTGGGTTGATCTGTGGACCAATGAAAAATCACCATGTGGCAGTCTTTACAACCACATGGCAGATTGTATGCTGATGTGGAAGGCTGACGTGGGATGACATGGTCGGTGACTGTACAGGTGGTTGGTGTGTCCCAATGGTTGGATGCCACATGGCCCAGTCATGGGCTACCACATGGCAGTGGGAAAATGCCCAATGAGGGCCTAAGAACCAAATTTCAAAATATTAAATGCAGGTCCACCAAAGCTAGCGGAACGCCACCATATCTAGCGCCCAACGGACATATCAAAACTACCTCTAAAGTTGGTAGAACCACAATACATATATATGCATATTAGTTATAATGACAACCCAAAAGAGGAGGTGCACAGGCTACACCCCGAGACCTCCCCCATTGCATATGCCTTAACTATAGCTCTGCCACTGTTGGGACAAACAACCCCATTTTTATTACCGTCCATGATTTTTATTTAAAAGTTGAAATCCACCAGTGCAGGAGAGGAGGCGCGTGACGGTATGAACGAGCACAGTTTTTGAGGAGTTTTTTTTGGAATTAATTGCAGGTTGTAGGCAAATAACCCAAGACAAAATTTATCTTGGGCCTAGGAGTGCCATAGCCAGATTGAGGCGTGGATACAGTCATTTTTGGGTAATTTGACGCCATGAATTCAATGGTTCTGTTTGTTTTCTGATCTGAGCAAATCTTCTACAGTTTAATTCCATAATGAGGTATAATTATGTATTTTTCCAAATTCTTTTGCTGAGTTAATAAAAAGGCCTACCCATTTGAGAGAAGGACCCATAGACGTAGTCCACCAGGGACGAACTCCATTATCAAGTTTTTTGTGTTCAAATTTGATGCTTATTTCTCTTCATTATTGAACTTTCCCTTCTTTAAATGGTGCACTTTAATTTATTCTCATTTAATAAAATTCTTTATAAGTCACTTCGATGAAAAGATCTCGAATCAATCTCCTAGGGTTAGGTTTTTGGATGTCTAGGGTTTTGGCATTCACGTTTGATGTAAAAATTCCTTTAGAACCTCATTGTACTCATATTATTTTGAATGAGTGCAACCGTCACATATCTTCTCAGAGATAAGCCACCACGATTCTAACAAGCTTGTTTCAGTCTACATTTTATAGTTTCAACATATTTCCTTATTGAATAGAAGCCAAGATTTATTGTATCTTTATTATTGTTCATTGTATCTCTATGTTCATAATGTAAATTTGTATTCATTTTATCCTTCTGATAAAATTTGGATTAGTGGTATCATAGCGATCTGCTCCTTGTCGTTCTTAGTGCATGTACTCAATGAGGTCAGTGTACAAAGAGTTGGGTCTCGAGCTTGTTTCTCTTAAGGAAAAAATCTCTCGCATGCCCAAGTGACCTTCCATGGTGGGAGAAAATAAAGATGATGGGACATGATATCCTTCCAAACTATTTCTATAGGAATCCCTTGCACAACATAGAAATGAGATGATGGAGAGTTTTGTGCAAAGCCTTCGATGGCTACCAATAAGCGACACATCTTTCTCGAGCAGAGGCACTGCTCCCTTCAAGGTACATATCAACTTTGATATTCCTATATTTGAAGGTTAGATAGATGCAAATGTTGTAAATAAATGGTTGAATCTACTAGAAGGGTATTTTTTTGTTCATAAATTTTCCAATAGAGAAAATATTACATTTGTGCTCCTCAAAGCAGTCCCCCATGTCAGATATTGGTGGGAGACTTTTTGTGAGAAAAATACAATAGAGGAACCCTAATTATTTACAGTCTCACTCACTTGGGAGTCCTTCAGGGATGCTATGAAAGAAAAATACTACCCTGTTGGAAGTTATGACAACCTGTATACAAGATGGACCACACTCTGGCAGGAAAGGGACCAAACAATGTCGGAGTTCACAAATATCTTCCATACCTTATGCACCAATATGGGTATCAAATATTCTGAGAAACATCTGATGCTCAAGTATCACGGTGGTATGCATAGATACATCTAGACATAAATGGAGTTTTTGGAAATCTTGTCCTTAGGTGTGGCCTATAGATATGTTTTCAAGATTGAGCAGAAGCTTAAACAAAAGATGTGACAGTTTGGGTCTGGGAAACCCTCACAGTAAAAGAAGGTCAAGGGAATCCCCAACCCACAGAACAAAGGGAAGAGAAAATATGTACAACCTCATGAAAACCATTCTAATCTGCAGAGAAATAAGGACAATGGAAAGATGAAGAAAGACACTAGGAAGTGGTGTGACTTCCATAAGATCCCATGGAATAAAACTGTTGATTTCCACTTAAATAAGTCATTGGTGACTAAGGTGAAATCCTCTGAATCAAATGCAGGTTCTAAATCAGAATCAGAACTAGAAAAGGGGATAAATATTATTGACATAGAACCTAGTGCCACCGTTTCTACCACCAAGATCCATCTTGGTGAACTTGATGAGCCAGAGGAAGGAGAGTGCCTCTTTCATTCACATATGTGGGTGAAGGGTACTCCACTGCACTTTATCATTGATAGCGGTAGCCAAAAGAACCTCATCTCAGCAAAGTTCGCTAAGCAACTAGCCTTGCTGACAATGCCGCACCTGTAGCCATACACCATCGGATGGACCTACCAAGAAAAAGATCTTCAAATCATCCAATAGTGTTGCATGTCCTACAACATCAAGACCTTCAAGTATGAGGTATTGTGTGATGTCACTCCCCTTGAAGTTTGTTATGTTCTTTTGGGCCAACCTTATTTATGGAAACTTCATGTTGTATATGAGTTTAGGCCTCCCAGTGTTATTATTACTTTGGATAGAAAATTGTATAGGATACCCAAGGTAGTCCCACCTACTGCCATTTCCTTTATCTCTTCCAATAAATGAAAGAAGGTCATATCTCAGACTAGGAAGTTTATCTTCTTCATGATTATCCCTCAAAGTGGGAGGAAGGTTGCATCCACATCCATGGCCTTTGCAGTTGATCTCTCCATGTAGCATAAACAAGTTTATAAGGTCATGGAAGACTACAAAGACATATTCTCCTCACCCATTGGGGTACCTATACATTTTCAAGTCAAGCATTCAATCGATCTAACTCCCGACACACTGCTAGCCAATGGGTGATTCTATCACTTCTCTTTGTTATAAATCAAGGATATCAAGCGTCAGATCCAAGAATTTATCCAAAAGGGTCACATCCAACCCGTATCATCACCATGTAGAATCCCAATCATGCTTGTGAAGAAGAAAGACGGGACCTAGCGACTCTGAATCGATTATCAATCCCTAAATAAAATCACAGTCAGGAACTGGTACTCGATTCCACAAATCCACGATCTCCTTGACTAGATCAAGGGGGGAAAATACTTCAGTAAGATTTATCTAAAGTCTGGCTCCCATTAGGTCCCAATAGAGAAGACATATGTATGTAAAAAATCCTTCAAGTCCAAAGAAGGTCTTTTTGAATGGTTGGTCATGCCCTTTGGTTTGACGAATGCCCCAACAAATTTCATGAGGATGATGAAAAATATCTTGCATCCTTTCACTAATTATTTTATGGTGGTTTATCTAGATGACATCCTCATCTACAACAAGAATTGGGTGGAACACTTGCAGCATATTCAATAGGTTGTGCACACCCTGCGACAACACAATCTATATGCAAATTTGAAAAAATGTTCCTTCGACATGGGCATGGTCAAGTACCTCAGATACATTGTTGATTAGCATGGGGTGCATATGGATCCATCCAAAATCCAGTTCATTCATGATTGGCCAACCCCAACCACACTCACTGATATTCATAGCTTTTTAGGCGTTGCCAATTTTTATTGCAGGTTCATGTTGGGATTATCCCATATTGCATGGTCCCTCAACCAAGTAGCCATGGGTGGTGGTAAGGAAAGGTTTGTCTAGGGCCTATCACAACAACAAGTGTTTGATGATTTGAAGAAACTATTTTGCTCAGCCCCAGTGCTCTCATTACCCAACTTGAAATAACCCTTTGATATCAAGACAAGTTCTTCAAACTACGTTGTGGGTGCAGTTCTCACTCAGCATGGACACCCTGTGGCCTATCATAGTGAGACACTATCATATGTCATCCATAAGTACCCTACTTATGACAAATAAATTTACTCCATTGTGAAATCATTTCTCCAGTGGAGGCATTACACTCTCGAGAAGGAGAAAATCATCCACACCGATCATAAGTTGTTGCAGTTCATGCAAACATGGAGAAAATTGCAAAATGACCTCCATAATAAGTGGTCCACATACTTGGAAGAGTTCCATCTCAACATAAAGTATAATACATGAAGCACCAACTTCTTTTCTTATTTCCTCATTCGCTCACCTATTGCAACGTTCACCATGGTGCTAAAATCTTGCATCTACAAGTCCTTCGGATGGCCCCAACTCTATGAAAGAGATCCTGACTACACTACCACCCGCTAGATGCTATACGCAAACATAGTTTCCACTAATTTCCACCTTCAAGATGGGATGTTATGCCATATGGAGCATCTCTGTGTTCCATTAAGTGAGTGAGTGAAGCTAATTTGGGAAGCCCGCTACAGTCGGGTGGAAGGACACTTCAGTGTAGAAAAGACTATGGCAGTGCTGCAACAACATTTTTATTGGCCAAAACTTTTATAGGATGTCAGAAAGTATATCAGGTCCTACACTACCTATGCCATTGAAAAACAGACCATTAAAAAACAAGACATGTACACCCCTATACCTACTCATGAAAGGACCTGGGAATCCATCTCAATGGACTACATGTCAGGCCTCCCATCAACCAAGCAGAGAAATGACTGTGTTTTCATGGTGGTTGATTTATTTTCTAAAATGGTGATTTTGGTCACCTGCAAGAAGAGCATCACAACAGAGGCCACTACCAATCTCTTCTTTGAACGAGTGTGGGTACATTTTGGGATACCACAAACCATCATCTCAGATCAGGACAGTCGATTCCTCAACACATTATTGTTGAGCCTAATCCAAATGGATTTTGGTGGCCTCCCACCTATTCCAACTAGCTCATTATGGTAGTTTTCCAGTTTGGTATTTTTTTCCTAGTTTTTGAGTGCTCGACTTCTAGGGCTGTTTTGAGCTCCTAAACAATGTTTTTAGGGCTTGCCATAGTCAAAATGTATATTTAGTTAAATTCTGACAGAAACATGTGTAGTCCTCGGATATACCTTTCCAATGGGCTATCGTGCACCTAAGACAAAGATCGTATGCAAAAGTTACGACCCCGGGAAGTTGATGTAGTAACTTACCCCAACAGGGCCCACATGACTTTTGGCGCTTCATCACCTAGGGTTATTTTTTTGGATATATAGGGTTTTGGAATTCCTGTTTATTGTAAAAAATCTTGGAGAGCCTCATTGTAACCATCTTCTTTCTAGTGAGTGCATTTTTCACATCTCTTCTTAGAGATAATCCGCCACCATTCTAGCAAGCTTGTTTTAGTCTCCATTTTATAGTTTTAGAATATTTCCTTATTGAATAGAAGTTTATTTAACTGTATATATGTTATTGTTTCTTGTGTTTCTGTGTTAATAATAATAATAATTTGTATTCATTTCATTCTGATCATAAAATCTGGATCAATGGTATCAGAGAGGTCTTCTTCTTGTCATTCTTAATGCATGTCCCCGACGAGGTCATGGTACAAAGAATTGGGTCTCGGGCTTGTTTATATTGAAGAAAAAGGATCTTGCACACCCAAATGACCTCTCATGGTGGGAGAAAAGAAATATGACAAGACATGATATCCTTTCAAAATGTTGCTCGAGGAATCCCTCACACAACAAAGGAATGAGATGATGGATAGTTTTGCGCAAATCCTTCGGCGACTACCAACAAGTGATGCATCTTCCTCGAGTGGAGGCACTGCCCTCTTCAAAGTACAAATCAACTTTGATATTCCTATATTTGAAGGTCAGATAGATGTAGATTTTGTAGACAAATGGTTGAATCTACTAGAAGGGTATTTTTTTGTCCATGACTTTTTGAACAGTGAAAAGATTACTTTTGCACTCCTCAAAGTTGTTCCCCATGTCAAAGATTGGTGGGAAAATTTATGTGAGAAAAAGGAAAGAGAGGGACCCTCATTATTTATAGTAGTAGTCACCTAGGATTCCTTCAGGGAGCTATTAAGGAAAAATAATACCCTGTCAAAAGTTATGATGACATGTATACAAAATGGACCACACTACGGTAGGAAAGAGACCAAGCAGTGCCAGAGTTCATAAATATATTCCATACCTTTCACACCAATTTGGGTATCAAATATTCTGAGGGAGATCTGGTGATAAAGTATCGTGGTGGTATGCATAGATACATCTAGGATGAAATGGAGTTTCTAGACATCTCATTCTTGGGCGTGGCCAATCGATTTTTCATCAAAATCGAGCAAAAGATTAAACAAAAGATGCGGCAATTTGGGCCTGGGAACCCCTCACAACAAAATAAAGGAAAGGGCAGCCCCAAATCCCAAAACAAAGGAAAGAGAAAACATGGACAACTTCAGGATAACCAGTCTAAGCTGCAAAAAATGAAGAACACTGAAAAGACAAATAAAGATACCATGAAGTGGTGTGGCTTCCATAAAAGCGGCGTAACACTACTAATTTCTGCTCAAAGTAGTCACTCTTGGTTAAGTTGAAATCCTCTTAATCAGATGCAAGTTTCGATTATGAGTCAAAACCATAAATGGGGAGATAGATCATTGACACGAAACCTAATGCCATCATTTCTACCACTAATATCTAGCCCGTTGAACCAAACAATCCACAGGAAGGAGAGCACCTCTTTCATTCAAAGATGTGGGTAAAAGGAACCCCAATGCACTTCATCATTGATACCGGTAGCCATAAGAAACTCATCTCAGCAGATATCGTCAAGTGGCTATCCCTTCTTACAACACCGCACTCGCAACCCTATGCCATTGGATGGGTCTGCCAAGGAAGCGATCTATGTGTCAGCCAACAGTGTTTTATGTCTTATGAAATCAATCCCTTCAAAGATGAGGTATCGTGTGATGTTGCTCCTCTCAAATTTTTTGATGTTTTTTTGGGACAGCCTTATTTAT
>JASDQU010174291.1:7016-20979 GCA_032191745.1 Picea mariana | reverse complement strand
GAAATAGATCTTATAATATTTCATAATTCTATTTCGACACCCATTCATAAGATTATCATTTACCCAAAATAGATTGCATCATATCCAACATTATCTTAATAGCATTTAAACATTCATTAAATTCACATTCTCACAATATGTCGCATCATATACATCATCATCAATAACATTTAAACATTCGTAAAGTTTACATTCACGTAGTAGATTGCACCATATACGTCATCATAAATAACATTTAAACATTCATGAAATTTACATTCACATAGTAGATCGCATCATATACATCATCATCAATAATATTTTAACATTCATAACAGTTCATAAATTTAAAGTTTAAGTGTATCACTTAATAGTTTCATTATGTCTAGAAAATAAAGTATATAGGCCTCGGGTAATCCTGGTTGTCTAAGTCAAAAGGTGGTGTTACATACACCCAACCTTCGAGAAACATGTTCTCGAGGTGGTCAAAAAAGTGAGGGATAGTCTCATCGTAATGTCTCAGAATCTTCCTAAGTAGCAAATCCTGGACTATACTTGTCCCACTGGACTTTAGCTTGGTATACTAGACGGTTCCTGAGTTGTCGAACTCTACGGTCCAATATGCATAACGGTTCTACCGTGACGGTTCCCACGTCCGATACCTGCAATTCCTTCCAATTTAGTTTATGTGATTCATCGGCAACATAATGACGTAAAACAGATACATGAAATACATTATGAGTTTTATGGAAGTGGGGTGGCAGTACGAGGCGATAGGCAACGGGTCCAATTTTCTCTTGGATCCTGAATGGTCCTATAAATCGAGGTGACAAATTTGTCCCCTTCCCGAACCGTATGGAACTCTTATTAGGCCTGATACAAATGAAAACCTAGTCTCCCACTTCATAACTTCGGTCGGTCCTATGTGCATCCGCGTAACTTTTCTGTCTATCCTGTGCTTCCTTTAGTCTCTGCCTAATCTGAATCACCTGTTCCTCCATTTCTTGAACCAATTCTGGCCCAAGTGTTACTCAGTCTTCTAGTCTATCCCAACTCAATGGCGTTCTGCATGGCCTACCATACAAAGCTTTGTAGGGTGGCATTCCGATGGAACTATGATAATTGTTATTATAGGCAAACTCTACCAAAGGTAGGTACTTCTCCCACTGGTTTGATTATCCATTACATACATCCTAAGCATGTCTTCCATGACTTGATTTACTCTCTCAGTTTGCCCATCCATTTCAGGATGATAAGTTGTGCTTAAGTTCAAGTGAGTCCCCAACGCTGACTGTAAACTTGTCCAAAACCTAGAAGTGAATCTGGAGTCCCTATCTGAAATGATCTTCTTAGGTATCCCATGCAAATGGATAACCTCGCTTACAAACACACGTGCCACATCAGCGACATCGTAAGTGTCTCTAACTAGAATAAAATGAGAACTCTTGTTTAACTTATCCACTATCACAATAATGACATTGTGTCTATGGGATGTGAGCGGCAACCCGACAACAAAATCCATAGAGATGACTTCCCATTTGGACATAGGAACATCATGTGGTTGTAGGAGGCCTTCCAGGTGATGGTGGTCAGCTTTCACTTGTTGACACTCTAGGCATTTGGTGAATAAATGGACTACATCGCACTTCATGCCTACCCAAAAGAAGAGCTTCCTCATATCTGCGTACATCTTCTTCACACCTGGATGTGCACAATAAAGTGCTCTATGCGATTCCTTCAGTATGAGGCTTCGAATATCTCCATTCTCAGGGATGTACATCCTTCCTCAATATCTTAACAGTCTGTATGTTTCCATATGATATCCTTCATACTTTGGATCTAACTGCCTCCCGCTCTGGAGGTTTGAAGTAACCTTTAAATACCAACTGTCTCCTGGGAGTTGTGTCAACACATGTTCCCTCAGATTGACCTTTAAGGTTACCAAGGAGAAGATACATGGTCTCCTACTCAAGACATCTGCGACCACATTTTCCTTTCCCTTTATGTACGAAATACCAAAATCGTACTCACTCATAAACTCACTCCATCGCCTTTTCCTGACATTCAGATCTCTTTGAGTGAAGAGATGTTTTAAACTTTGATGGTCCGTTTTGAGCTCAAAGTTTCGCCCCACAAGATAGTGCCTCCAAAGTTTCAGAGCTAGCGTTACAGCTGCCAACTCTAAATCATGAGTCGCGTATAACTCTTTGTGTTTCTTCAACTTCCTTGATGCATAGGCTATCACTCCTCTATCCTGCATTAGCATGGCCCCCAACCCTTGCTTTGAGGCATCCGTGCAGACTGTGAAGTCCTTTTCCATACCTGGTACTCATAGAATTGGCGCACTTGTTAGTAACCTCTTAAGCTCAATGAATGCACTATCACACTCTTCCATCCATTCATATCTAACCCCCTTGCGTTGCAAGGTGGTGATGGGTTTCGCTATTTTTGAGAATCCTTCTACAAATCTCCAGTAATAACCTGCTAGCCCCATGAAGCTTCTTACCTCATGGGCATTTTTCGGCACTGGCCACTCCATAATGGCCTTTACCTTTTCTGGGTCCATAGAGATTCCTTCACCGAAAATGATATGTCCTANATCTCTTTCTGGAAGAAGGAACACTTTGACAACTTCCCATACAATTTGTTCTCTCTAAGGCAGGACAACACTATTCGCAAGTGTTCCTCATGTTCTCTTTCATTCTTGGAATAGATGAGGATGTCATCTAGAAAAACTTGTACAAATCGATCTAAGTACTTTCGGAATACGCTGTTCATGAATCTCATGAATATTGCTGGCGCATTGGTCAATCTGAAAGGTACGACAACAAACTCATAATGTCCAAACCGAGTTCGAAAGGCATTTTTTGGGATATCACCTTCCTTAATCCTTAATTGATGATACCCTGATCGCAAATCAATCTTTGAGAATACCGTTGCTCCTTTCATTTGATCGAAGAGGTCATCTATCCACGACATCGGGTACCTATTTTTCATTGTATCATGGTTCAAGTCCCTGTAGTTTACACACAGTCGTAAGGATCCATCCTTCTTCTTTAAAAAATTACCGCTGCGCCCCAGGGTGAAACAATGTGCCTTATTAGCCCTAAGTCCAGTAACTCTTTCAACTGCATTTGCAACTCACAAAGTTCTGGCGCTATCATCTGATACGAAGTCTTTGAAATTGGTTATGTACCAGGTTTTAGCTGAATAGTAAAATCAAGCTCCCTCTCAAGAGGTAACCCTAGTAACTCGTTCGGAAAAACATCCTGAAATTCTGACAATACTGGGTACTGATCCAATGAGGGTCCCTTCCTTTCATTCACTCCTTCCGCTACATAAATTCGACACACTTGCCTCAAGCATCGCTTAACCTTCATAGTTTATATAAAGCATAATGACACTTTTCTTTGTACACCCTGCATCTCTATTGGTCTTCCTTTATCATCGACACAAAGCAACCTCTTTGCGAAACAATCTACCAAAGCTCGATGAGCTGCTAACCAATCCATTCCAATGATTAGATCATACGCCCCAAGAGCAGTGACGTATACCTTCAACCTGGTAGTACACACTCCCAGGTCTACTATACAATTATCAACACTAGGTCCTACTGCTTGTTTTACCCTTGAAGCCATCTTGACTTGTTTTAAGTCATCGTGCTCGTAGGCTACCAACCCACTCTTTTCTAATGCAGATGGTGAAATGAAACTATCTGTCACACCAAAATCAAACAAAATATTGACATTGATATGATTTAGCATACCTGATGACTCCACCACCGTGGATTGATGTTCGGCCTGGCGATTATTAACCACTGCGTAAATTTGGTGGCTGCTACTTGCTCTCCCCATCGGTGCCTTTCCCTCTCTAAGCATGAACCCTGATTGTAACTCTGGGTAGTCACGCTGGTAAAGGGGTCCTCCACACCCCCAACAAGTAACATGAGATTGAACCTGTGCACTATTATGTGTCTGTCTCTGAAATGAGTTCCTTCCCCTGGAACCCCTGCCCCTACTAGTTGTTCCCTGAGATGGTCATGGACCTGTCTGCACCGTTGGCGATGAAAGAGATGTTGCACTCATTGCCATTGAAATCCTTGCAGCTATTATCCTTGGCACGACTCTGTTACCATATGGCGGTGGCCTTGAGCCCCCTCCCCTAGGAAATGTCCTCGGGGCCTTCCCTACAAATCCAGGACAATGCAGAAATGTCGGTCTTATACCCCCGGTTAAGTTCATGTGTTCTTCCACGTAATTGGCATTTTCCACCACCTCCGCTACTGAAGACGGCTTCCACATCCACACCATATCTCTTATCTTAGGGTTCAATCCATAGACGAAGTGCTCTACCTGTCGTTGGTCATTATCCATATACGAAACATATTTGACCAGTTCCATAAATCTGATCTCATATTCTTCTACAGTTTTGTTTCCTTGTACTAAGGCATGAAATACCCCTACCTATTGTTCCTCGTAGTACGCTGGTAGAGATTTCATTCCGAACCTCTGCTCAAAAAGTTCCCAAGATACTGTGTCTGGGGTAAGGTACAATTGTCTTTCCAGGTTTCCCCACTAGTTCAAGGCGCTATCTCTTAACTGAAAAATTACGATCTTAGCCTTTGAGTTGAACGCATAGTCCCTTAATGCAAAACACCTTACCATGCCTTCCAACCATGATTCCTCACGTTCACTGTCGCAACCCCCGACAAACTCCGAAAGTTCGATCTTCTGCAATTCTCGCGTGATGTCTTCAGGTGAAGGTCCTCCCCCTAAATCCCTTGATGCTTCTGGATTACCCATTCCAGATAGTGGGGGTTCCACTTCAGTCCCTGCCGATTGTCGCCCTTTTAAAGTCTCGTTAATGGCTTCCAACGAGCACAGTATGAGGGCTAGTTCGGGAGATGGTGGTGGTGGCGCTGGTGGTGTTGGTAGTGTTTGCGACGACGCTCCCCTGCCTCGACTCCTTCGAGTCCTGACCATCCTGTATGCTTCGACCTGCATCACCTCAAAGTTGTCAGGGTGAGTTCAAGGACGTTTCAAATTGGTGCTATTTAAACTTATAAATAGAGTTAGGCATAAGTTTTCTTTACTTGTCTGTACACAAACATTACTCCATTAGGGGATTGGCTAGGTTAGGGTTAGGATTAAGCGTCTAAGCTTGATTTCTTCGTCCCTATAAAAAAAACTATTGGTTCCCTTGCCCTGTATCTATGCTAGCCTTGCGCCATACTCTCTTTTTCCTATGCTTACTCTCCTAGTGCATATGTTGCCTCCTTCTCGCTTGTCCTAGTCTAAGTCCTTTTAACTTTTCACTTATAACTAAATATCCTCCGATGCTTGACTCGAGAGTTTTTCCTTGGCGTGTAGTGTTGGCGTTGTTGAATGCTGCATTGAGATTTAGTTTTGACTTGACTGGTGGAATGGAGTGGAGGTACTTGATGCTTGGCTCGATGAGTTGTGTGTAAGGTCTCATGAGCCTGATGCTTGGATAATCGAAGATTATTCTTCAGGCTAATGCCTTGCTATTATTGATAATTAAACTATTTATATGCGAATTTATTTGTAAAAGTGATATGTGTGGCATATTGGTTTTAGTGTTCTTTTTAAGGCTCTTCTCTTGGTGGGGGTCACGGGTTCAAAACCCTTTAATAATTCAAAATTTTTTTATTTTATTTTTTATTTTATTTTTATTTTTACTCATTTAAAAGACAAAATACTTAATTAATTTAAAGCATAATTAATTAATTAAAACATGATCAATTAATATTACAATTAATTAAGTCCCTGAGGTGTAGGACAGTCGGTGACGGAGTGTGTTGTTAAGCCACTCCGTGATGTTAAAGTCACCGGTTCGAAACCTACGGGGACAAAAAATCCAACCATGTTAAGGGTTGTTGTGGCTCAGGCCGGGTGCGATCCCCGGGTGATTTTGACGGCTTAGATGCCCTGAGTCGCGGTTTCTCAAGCCACAGGTTAATCGCGAGCCAACAGGTCCCGCACAAATTAACAAACAAAAAAAAAATATTACAATTAATTAATCATAAAACTTAAACTCTAAATTAACTATATGTAATTTAAATTATATTCTATTTATTAAAAATTAAAATTTAACATTAAATTAAATTACATTTAGCATTTAACATTAAATTAAAATTTAATAGCTTAAATTTAATATTAATTTCAAATCACAACCTTTAATTTCAACTCACATGTTTGGCTTATTGGTGGAAGCATTTGGTTTGGTTTCAATAGGTCACGAGGTCCATTCCCATGGGTGCCACTTCGTGAAGGTTTAAATTTTTTTATCAAATGATATATATGAAAATGATCTTTTTTTTTTTTTAATATTTAATAACACTTGAACGTAATTTAATTAATATATATTTAATTTAATTAATTTAATTACACTTGATATGTAATTAAACTTAAAACAAATTAAAAAAATATAAAAGAAAATTTAATATAACAACTAAAATTAAAATAATAATAATAAAAAAAAAGTCTTGGAATTGACAACATGGGGATTGCATGCCACCCACTTGCCCGAAGACTCACAAGTCGGCAACATGGGGATTGCATGCGACCCATGTGCCCTTCGTTCTCTTTCTTTGGAATAAAAAAAATGACCATCTCTTTTAAACCCCTAAACTCTTCCACTTCTCCTTCATTTGTTGTGGCTGTGCGAGGAGGCGTGAGGGAGCATGGCCGCCATGGTTAACCCTCTCCTCCATACTACCTGCAACTCATTCGTCTTTCTTCAATTAAATTTTACCTAAGAAATCTCATCTGTCTTGCTTCGTGACAGCTTCAATCTCATCCGTCTTGTTCCACTGTGTCCGATCCAGGCCCTAAAGCATGGAAAGCAGACAAGGGAATAACCAAAGTCAGGAGCAGAGGGAGTCAACAAAGAAACCTGAGGATCTCACTGCATTTGTAAGTTGTTTCGTTTAATTTTAAATGAGTTGGGCTTAACCCATGCACCCAAAGAGAGAAACATACCATTAGACCAAATTCCCTCTCATTCAAACTCTTCACGCATTCCATGCCCTTCAAAAACACTTCAATGAATTCACATCTGCCAACATTCCTCAATAACAAAGAACCCAATTCACAACCTCATTCATTCTGTTCACTTCCCTTGGCATCCATTTTCTTCGATCTTTGATTGGTCATGGATTGTTGTCTGTGCAGTTCCATAGTAAGAATTTTTAGACCTCCGAGGAACAGCATATGTGCAAGCTATTATGAGGGCGCGAGGTGCATTTTGGCTCTCACAAACAAGCTGGACAACCCAACTAAAGAAGAACAAGAGAAATCAAAGGGGCTTGCTCAGAAGGGGCTTGCACAGGCCTTCAACCAACTGAAACAGTTGAAAAGAGTTGGATGATGCCCTTCTTGAGAAATACAGATTTTTAGAAGCGTTAGTCATGGCGTTCCATGAAGAATTGCATCCAGACGTGGAGCTTGTTCCCAAAAATGGGCCTCCAATCCATGCCCATCATGTTGTTATGGTATGTTCTCCTCCATTTTACAATTTCTAGAAGAAAAATCTGAAAGGTCTGGTTTCTTGACTTTTGTGGTGGCAACAACTCTTTCATTTATAGGCTCACGTCATAGGTTTTATATCTATGTTTTTGAGTTGTTAAAAGCCTCTGAGAGAAATATATTTTCAACAAATCGAAATACATGTTGAGAACCATTTTATTCTTAAAATACCCACTGCTTTTAAATCCCTTTCAATCGGCCTGTCCCTTTGGAACTCATGCCATAAGGTTGGAGCAGACCATCGTTTGGCACCCGTGGTATGACAGAGGTATCTATTCTATCAAAATTGTCATAGGTCAGAGGGTATCTATTCTATCAAAATTATCAGGGATTTGTATTGGGATCATTTGTTTGAAATTCATGCTATATGGGTGGAATAGACCATCCTTTGTGTTAAGTTCTAAGTCTATCTGTCATCCTTTGTGTTAAGTGCTAAGTCTATCTGTTGTGTTATGTGCTAGATCTGAGGAGTATATATTCTGGGAAAATCCCCCAAACTTGCAAGTTTCACCCAGCCTCACCCCTTTCACTCATGGCATAGGAGTGAAGCAAACAATCCTTTGATTTAGGTGTCAGATTTGAGAGGTACACAATAAGATTAGTCTAATAAACATGTTTGCACTGTAGTGTAGTTGTATTATCTTGCATGCGTTATAGTACAGTTGTACCATCTTATCCTTTTCATTATCACTTTTATCTTTTAGTTTTATTTAGAAAATCCAAGTGATAAAAGCTATGCATGTCACTTGTACATGAGCTCCTCAATTTTGGACTTACATATTTTTAAAATAGGTGGACATAGGGATATTTTCTTTTTGACCAACATTGAAATTATTTTTTTTCTGAATATTTTTAGCTCCTATTAGCTTGCCTACTAGGTCTGTCTTTGACCACAGTTAGGCTCTAAGTTTTAACTGCCAAATGTAGTATATGTTGTTGTTTTATAACAACCAATGGTCCAAAATTTTCTTGCTGATTTGTTACGGTATACTTGCGATTTTGGGTGCTCTAGCATGTAGTTTTAGTGACCAGATGTTAGCACATGCATACCAAAATAAATATAACACACCTATAGATATTTACAGCTGAAAATAAAGAGATCTAAGACACTAATACATGCATTTGTGTACACAGGTATTTTTGGTCAACACGACCCTGGATAAACCCCCCTAGGGAAAACCAATTTGAGAATGCGCCCTCCACAGAAGTAGAACCTCTCTAGTAAATAAACAAGGCAAGTAGCAAGTAGCCTCCCTCCATGAAAGATAGCACCCAAGCTCAAGCATCCTCACAAAACTGACCTCATGCTCATCCTACAAGAGATCCTCTTACAATGAACAAAAGAAGAATGAATAATGCGCCCTCCTTCACCCTTTGTGCCCCTCTTCGACATGCTTAAGGAAACCTAAGATATGGATGGTGGAGATAATCTCATCTCCCATCTAATAAATGGTTAAGATCTCCCCATAAATATCTAAATCAATAACCCACTTTGGGTTAAGTTTCCTAAGTCAACTTTATTTCTCTAATTCACCCCTTTGTGAATTAATAGTCACTTTTAGGCCAGAAATGACTAAATTTCACTTTAGACAAAGTCAAAGTGAAATTGGACAAAATTACAAGGTACAAGGTGTAATTTCCATCCCACATGTGCTAAGGAGATCACAAGCACGTGGGGAACACCTCCCAAGGTACAAAACTCAACACTACCTTTTACCGAGGAAGGTGTTCCTCACCAAGCCCATCTTGTCTTTGAAATAGACATGCTTGCCCCATGGAAGGGCCTTGGTGAGAATATATGCAACCTGGTCATATGTAGATACATACTACAACTTAACTACCCCTCTCAGAACCTAGTCACGAATGAAGTGGTACCTAATCTCAATATGCTTTGACTGGTCATGAAACACTGGTTTCTTAGAGAGTTTTATGCAACTCTGATTATCACAGTGAATGACAATCGGTGACATCTCCTGACCAAATAAACCAACCACCATGTTACGAAGCCAAATGGCCTCGTAACTGGCCTAACTGGATTCCATATACTCTTCCTCGGACGAACTCAAAGAAAATGACTTCTGCTTCCGGCTGAACTAGGAAACAAGTCATGACCCCAAACTGAAGCAACACCTTGAGGTGCTTTTCTTATCAGCAACACATCCTGCCCAGTCTAAATCTGTGTAGCCCACCAAACTAACTCCATCTCCCCTTACATAGTCTAGGCCATATTCCACTGTCCAAACAACATATCTCAAGACGTGTTTTGCCCCAACCATTTGAGAACTCCTCGGATCAACCATGTACTGACTGAGAGTGTTCACGGCAAAACATATATCTGGTTTGGTATTAACCAGACACATGAGTGAAATGATCAACTGCCTGTATATTGTGGAATCCACCAACTGGATATCAAAAGCGCTAAGCTTATTGCAGTTGGTGATCATAGGTGTAGACATGGGTCTGCAGTCCTCCATCTGAATCCTGCTCAAAATATCTGTTGCATACTTCCCCTTCCCGAGAAATATGTGACCCTCCTCCTTCCATACCTCCATACCCAGAAAGTAGTGCATCAATCCGATATCACTCATCTCAAACTCTGATGAAAATCCCAACTTGCACTCAGCTATGAGATCCTCGGCTCCAGTAATGAATAAATAATCCACATACAAAATGAAAATGAGTGTGTCCTCACCCCTAATGATGAAATAGAGGTTTGGATCAACATCGCTCTTCTCGAAGCACATCTGAAGAAAATAAGCATCAATGCATGAATACCAAGCTTGGGGAGCGTGCTTCAGAACATATAGTGCCTTCCTCAGAAGATACACGTGATTCTCCTCGTCACTCACCTCAAACCCTTGTGGCTTCTCTACATACACCTCTTCCTCAATAAAGCCATTTAGAAATGCGGTTTTCACATCCATCCGGTGAATGCAGCAACCCATATCTGCTGCTGTGGAAATAATAGTCCTGATAGAAGTGTATCTCACAACTGGTGTGAATGTCTCGTCATAATCGACTCCCTCAATCTGTGAGAAGCCTTGCGCCACAAAATGGGCCTTGTGTTTCTCCATGCTTCCATCTGCAACAATCTTGGTATTGTACAACCCCCTGGAAGTCACAATTGAATTCCCCACTGGCCTTGGAACCACATCCTAGACATCATTCTGCACAATGTAGTCATACTCCTCTACCATGGTCTCTCTCCAGACCTGATGGTCCACTGCTTGCACAAAATTATGTGGCTCAGTATCCCTGATACTCGTCACTAGTGCCAAATATGCTCCCAATATGACTGGTGGACTCCTCTCTCTGATCTGGCTCTTGGGATCCCCTACATTCTCCTTGGCCTCCTTCAGGGTTTCCTGAAACCATCTTGGTATCCTCTTCCCTGAAGAGGTCAACGGAGAAGTAAGGTCTCTCTTCCCAAGAGTGACTACCTCAGAACTCATCTCAACACTCTGAGATCTTGAAGTGTGTGCTCTCTCTAAATTCTATGCTCCATCTGACTGAACATGCTCTAACTGTGACCCTGAAGCTGTGCATAGTGACCCTGTCACCCCTGATACTTGTGTACTCAAGAGATGAGGTTGTGCTCCCTCTGGGACTGCAATCAACTACTCTACATCATCCTCAACTGTAACTCTTGACTCAAGAGATTTCATAAAATCCCTATCCTCCTCAAATATGACATCTCTGCTCGCCAACACTCTCCTAAGTGGCAGAATGTAGATGCGATATGATTTCGACACCTCTGAGTATCCAACTAGAATCCCCTACTAGGCTGTGGGGTCTAGCTTTGTCCTCCTCTCTGAGGGGAGATGAGAGAAAGTCAAGAACCCAAAGATACTAATGTGCTCGACATCAGACCTCCTACCAATGAAGGCTTCTTTAGGAGTCATCTTCCCCAATATCCTATGGGGGATCCTGTTCTACAGGTAAACTGCAGTAGCACATGCCTATGCCCATAAGTACAAAGGAAAATTATGATCATGCAACATGGATCTTGCTGCACTGGTAATGTCCTAGTTCTTCCTCTCGGAAACCCCACTCTGATGGGGGTTGTAAGGTATGGTCATCTGTCTCTCGATGCCAAGATCTGCACAGAAGCCTACAAACTGCCTTGAGGAATACTCTCCCCCATTATCCGACCACAATACTTTGATCTTCCTTCCCGATTGGTTCTCCACAAGATCTATGAACTCTTGGAACCGTGTGAAGACCTCACTCTTGGCCTTTAGGAAATAGATCCAAGTCTTCCTCGAGTAGTCATCAATGAATGTGAGATAGGTATCACAACCACTCAAGGACCTCCAAGTTATGGGCCCACACACATCCGTGTGTACTAAATCCAATATCCCAACTGACCTGGTGTCAGTACTGGGGAACGATGACTTGGTAAAATTACCAAGTTCACACCCTCTACACACATCCTGATGCTAAATACTAATATGTGGCACTTTGGTCACACCATCTCTCAGTCCTTCAAGAACCACATTATCTAGGTGGTCCATCCTACGATGCCATAACTCACATAACTGTCCATTGTTGTCGCTACACCCTCCCAATGCATGAAGTGGCTGAAAAAGTAATATGAACAATTTCCCATCCCTCACTCTAATCACCTATCCTGAGGCCTAGTGAAGACCCTTGAGGATGAATTAGTACCTCGGTGCCTCTGAATGTCACCTCAAGGCCTCTATCCTGGAGGGTGGAAACTGAAATCAAATTCTTCTTTATCAGAGGGACATAAAGAATGTCCGTGAATGATATAGGTGGCATGCCATCTCTCTGAAAGGCAACTGTGCCAACCCCTGTAACTCTGACCACTCTCTCATCTACAAGAAAAATCTCAATCCTGACCTCATTGTCTCTGAGATCATAAAAATGCTCTCGAATTCCAGTCATATGGCTCAAAGCCCCAGTATCAATATACCAGATACTGGGTGCCATCTCAACTAAAGTGCAACATATGAGGAAGGCACTCTCTCTCTGAAACTGTGTCTGAAAGTCTATCTCCTCTAGTGTAGTTGCAGTACCACCCTTCTTCTTCTTCCTATTTGGGCACTATCCAACATAGTGCCCAAACTTCTTACAAACAAACCACTTCACTTTCCTCATATCTCTCCTCTGACCATTGCCTTGACCACTTCTTCTCTCTCCTCCTCCACTCCCCTATGGTGGGGCCCCAAACATGGGACCCTTCCGACCCCCACGATTGGCCTTCTTCTTTCCCTTTGTCCAAAGAGAAAGATCCTCCTCACCCTGACCAATCTGCTATTGTTGATTCTTCCGCTGTCCAGAAGCCTCGGCTGCAAGCCTAATCTCCTCCTGGATGAAGTCATCCCACATCCTCTCCCATGTAGGCATGACCTCCTGGGAAACTATGCCATGTACAAATGGATCCCACGGTTTGGTGAAGCTATTCATAGCTTGCCTCACCAAAGAGTTAGGATAAACAACCTCTCTAATGGCTCCAAGATCGTCTCTGATTTCAGTGTAGCGACCAAGGAATTAAGTTACCGACTCATCCTTGAGCATGTGAATGCCCCTGAGTCGGTGTTGAAGAACCATCTTTCAGTTCTCATTGGAGATCTCATACAACTTGCATAGAGATTACCATGTCTCGTATGCACAAGTCTTTCCCGTCGAATGGGGTATGATATGGTCACGAATTGCATCACAAATAGTTCTCTTTGCCTTGTTTTTCCTTTTCCTGAACTCTACCACCAAGATGGGAACAATGACACGAATGGGGGGAACAACTCCCTCGACTATATCCTAAATCTCAAGGTCCTCTAAGATGAAGATCATCCTCGCCTTCCAAGGAGACCAATTGGTAGCCCCTGCTATCTTGTCCTCAACTCGCATCTGAGATGATGACATGTCTGCCAAACTGCAATCCCCAACTGATGCTCACACTACCAAGGAAAAGACTTTCTATATCCTATCAACATAGGTGTGAAAAGAGACAAGTGTGATCTGACCTCACTCCTAACAAAATAGGTGTGAAAAGAGGTCAAGTCAAATCAGTCTCACTCCTACTGCATAGGTGTGAAAAGAGACTGATGACAAGTGTCCAAAACTGCCCAACTGTCCTCTACAAAAATGTGCCCTCTAACAACCACTGAATGAGTCAATCGCTATCCTAAAAAATCTTCCAAGAAGATGTATATGACAACCAACAAAATGTTGTCCCACTGCTCAAAATTTCAGCCACCTCCACTCTGATACCATGAAGATTTTTAGGTCCTATCAGCTTTCCTATTGGGCTGTCTTTGACCACATTTAGCCTTTAAGTTTTAACTGCCAAATGTAGTATATGTTGTTGCTTTATAACAACCAACAGTCCAAAATTTTCTTGTTGATTTGTTACGGTTATACTTGCGATTTTGGGTGCTCTAGCATGTAGTTTTAGGGACCAGATGTTAGCACAT
>JASDQU010174290.1:0-12714 GCA_032191745.1 Picea mariana | reverse complement strand
CAACGATACATCTCTCACTCCCCATAAATTACCATAGGTGATATATTTATAGCACCCTAAGTTGGTTAGGTGGTTAAACCACCTAACCCTTACCTACAACATCTAATAATAAATATTACTTGGGTCACATATAAAGTGACTTAAGTAGTGATGTCTCCTAACAACACTTTATTAGTGAGTAATAGCGTTAAACAGATTTTACCTTTATATTTATTGTAAATTTGTAATTATATCTATTTCAATTTTCAATTTGACAGTCTGAAGTTTGCATAAGTACAAATTTTGTTTGAGAAATATTTACAAATACAAAAGTTCATAAGGATTTTCAATTTTTTCTACAAATATGAACTAGGGAAGATATGTGTGTTGAGATTTGAACCTGTATTATATGGGGCTATTTATTCATAACTTATTAATTTTCCTAATTGGGGTCACAACAGACATAGCAAATTAAAAACAAATATAACTTTCAATTAGATAAAAAATTAATTTCCTGTCTTAGATCATGATCTCAACTCTAAACATGACAAATGTAATAATTCTGCTTAGATTGTCTCCAGTTTTTTAAGAGAACTCATTTAGCAAATATCTAGAACCAGGAACTACATCACTGAAATCATTAACAAGAAGTATTGGTTATCAACTACTAGTAGTAGATAAGGACAAGTTCTTGTGGCTTTACGAGTGTCTCAGTTAGGTAGACAACACCAACATCCAGCGGGCTGAAAGAGCCTGTCAAGTTTGCGATATTGGTAAGAATAATGAATCATATTATTGAATGGAAATTGGAATATATATGTATGTGTGTGTGTGAGCAGGCTATACTATTGACATTAAACATGACCACTGTACCTTAAATAACAACTTGGAAGTGGAATTTATCATTTATGGGATCTCCTATAATTGAGATCTTAAGTGAAAGGAAATGTTTGCTGTCAGGTCCCATATACTGATGAAGTGAAGGGGATATTTGGTACTATAGCCAAATACATCGCGCACACTTTTCTTAAGAATTTTGTATTAAGATGGCTCTGAAAGTCTAGTTCTAAGTGAATGGTGAAATCTATTCACTCTAGTGCTTTAATGATTGCATATATCTAAGAATGTACTTTCTTAYATGTGAAACAGACAGGAAGTGGGAARACCCATACTATTCTTGGAGAACTTGAGGGGTTGGATGCCAATCCTAGTGTTGATCGTGGATTGACACCTCGCATCATTGAACACTTATTTGGTAAAATTCRAMAAGTGAGTTAATTTAGTGTCTATTGTCTAAATTTGAATTTTATTACCTCTTATTTTTGGAAGGGCAATGCTGACAAAATATTGTATCTGCGAATAAAATGGAAGGACGAGTCTTCTCTAAAACTCGAGAATGTAAAGTATTCTTGCAAATGTTCCTTCTTGGAGATATACAATGAACAAATCACAGACCTTTTGGAACCCACATTAATGAATTTACCTGTAAGCAACTGCTAGCCGTACTCTTTCTGATATTTCACTTAATTCACTATTTATGATATGTTTCAATTGATTAGGACCAATGCTAAGTTTAACCCCATTTGTGTACATATTTTGTCTTCTAATTGAATGACACCTTTTTGTCTGAACTATTATTTAGGTAAGAGAAGACCACAAGAAAGGTGTGTATGTGGAGAATCTTACTGAAGTAGAGGTGACATCTGTTCAAGATGTGATTACTCTGCTTCTTCAGGTACTTTGAAAATTGTTGATATCCTTATTCATTTTCCCCTGATATTCATATCCTTGCATTTCATAATGTCTTCTTGATGATGTGATCCTGAACCAACATGTATTTCCTTTTGTTTTTGGCTATATATAAAAAAACGTAGCGTGGTTAGTTTGGGCTGAAATGTTAAAACATAAGAAAATTTGATTACTTACATCTTAATGCAGGGGAATGCAAACAGAAAGGTTGCAGTCACAAATATGAACAAAGAAAGCAGCCGTTCACATAGTATATTCACCTGTTCCATACAAAGAAAAGTAGCATCTCTGGTCCTACTTATTCATTTCCTTCTTGTGCCTTTCATTTTGAAATCTTAGTTTTTAAATCTGGAATGCATCCTGGTGCAGTTCCATCATTTGTGGTTTCTAAGTTGCAGAGATTCTCTTGTAAAATGTTTGCAACTAGATCCAGCATAACTTTAGAATATTCAGAATCTCTTAGACCTTATGGAAATGTTGTATTGTGGATAACTTAAGATTGTAACTAAGCTCAAGTGTGGGTTTGATGTTGTTTGTTGTGAACCCAGTTTGATCAATCTGAGCACAGAGATTTGAGAGATGCAAAAGAAATATGTCAAGATTAAAATAGTCACATAGCATAAAGATCTTGAGAAACAGATTGATAGGGAAATATGAGAGAAATTTTGTTAGATTCCCTCTGGGTTGTGAGAAATGCCCCTTACTGTTTCTTGGCCAGAATCATTTCTGAAATAGGAGTCACCAGGCATTTAGTGTTTCTGGATTGGAAATGGCCAGGGAAATAGCTGGAAGTGTTTACCAAAACCTTTGCTAGCTCAAACATTTCTGGGCTGTTTCCTAGATGTTTTATAAAATGGCTTGAAAACCATCCATTTTGGCTTGAAAAATGGGGGCTGACACTGTGGGTCCCACAGTGGCCCTCAAACCAAAAAAACTAAACCGTAATTCAAGAAATAAGGAAAAGTACTCATATATATTCATAATGTCGTTTCCTTTGCCAAATTGCCCTTCTTGATAAACCCAAGCCGGGTGGCATTTAACCTAACCATCTTGATCATAAGAGAGACAAAAATGTTCCAGGTACAAAACTAAAGCTCATGTTGAGTAGTGACATTTGAGATGCACAATAGGAACACATACTTAGAACCCATGCCCCAATAGGAATTCAAAGAAATCCCCTTAGTTTCTGAGTTCAGAATGCACCATTTGTTGAAGGCCTCATCTAGCATTCTTTGCAAAAAGTTAGGATCACAACGCAAGATTCCAAGTTTTGGTGTCCCTTAAAATATTCATTGTTATCTGCCAGAAAAAAGTTGAAGTCATTTTGATCTTGAGAAGGGGCATTGCCCTTCCTCTATGGAGTTGAGGTGCCTGCGATCCCTCACCTTGCAAAACCAAGTGCACTTGAGAAGGCTCAGAGGGATCATTCCCCCCCATGCACTGCAAGAACCGGATTTGAACTCTGGGTCCTGTTATCGTGGGATTTGTACTTATGCCAAAGCCCCAACACAAGTCTCCAAATCCACGTAACTACAGGATAACCCACCACTGTCACCTTAGTAGGAAATCCCCACGTTTTAGGGATGGATGAGGTCCAGCCCAGGGGAGGTGTCCCCTGTAACCTCAAGGGATAAGATAGCAATGATATAGCCAAGTTTGGAAGACTCTCTCACTGGTTCTTCTGCCAAAACCTTTTGCAGCAAAGGAGAATGGTTGACCAGTCCGTTCAAGCAAAATGGACAGTTCTAATCTTTCTTTCCATGATAGGAAACATTCTTGCAGCACATGGCCAAAAGATTTGACTCATGGTAACCTCAAAATTCTTTTTGAATATTATGAATCTGAGTTGCCACACAAACGTAAACAAATACTTGAGAAAATTAGAGAGTTGATCAAGAGTGGCACTGGTCCCGGATTTGAAGTATTTGGTGACCCACATATCTTAGAGTCAGTAAAGCTACAATTTCTGCATCCAACTTCATGGTTTTCAATAGCTTGGTATCCAATTTATCGGATACCAGAGGGACCTCTCCGTGCAACATTTTTGACTTACCTCTCACTTGGTCATTTTGTTCATAGAAATACCTCAAGGCAAATCAGTAGTAACCTCTAAATGGATTTACAAAATAAAGCATGCAGCAGATGGCAGTGTTGAAAAATCCAAAGCCGGATTTGTGGCTCGTGGCTTCTCTCAGAAAGAAGGAATTGATTATGATGAGATTTTTGCTCCTGTTTCCAGGTATACCTCTATCAGAATCATCTCTCTTGCTTCAATTTTTTAATTGGAAACTTCACCAAATGGATGTTGAGACTTCCTTTCTTAATGATGAAGTTGAACAAGAGGTTTATATTGAGCAACCTAAGGGTTTTGTGATTCATGGGAAAGAATCCCATGTCTGCAAACTCAAGAAAGCCTTGTATGGATTGAAACAGGCTCCGAGAGCTTGGTATGGAAGAATTGACATTTTTTCAGAGTCTTGGGTTCTCCAAGAGCATATCATCTTGTTATCTTGGTTTTATATGTGGATGATTTGTTCCTTATTGGAGAGGAACATCTGATAGCTCAGACTAAGAGGGAGCTATCGACAAAGTTTGAAATGAAGGACTTGGGTCTTATGCATTACTATCTTGGCTTAGAGGTGTGGCATAAACCTTGTAAGATTTTTCTCTGACAAAGTAAGTATGCAGTGGATGTGCTTCGCAGATTTGGGATGCTGGACTGTAAGTCCATGACCACACCTATGATTTCTAACCTGAAGAAGTTACATGATCAAGCTACAGGTTTAGATCCAGAAGACCCTACATCATATCGTCAGATTATTGGGTTCTTGATGTATTTAGTACACACCAGACCAAACATTTGTTATGCAGTGAATTCCCTCAGCCAGTTCATGTGTGAGCCGAAACACATTCATATGGTCGCTGCTAAGCATATTCTCAGATATGTCCGAGGGACTAGAGCCTATGGGCTCAGATACACTTCCAGTGGAGGTGTAATGCTTCATGGCTATATAGATTCAGATTGGATGGGCAATACAATGGATATTCCTCTTAAATACATTCACATGCATGCCTAAAAAACACTCGGAAAAGCAAAAACATAGAATACTCTTACCTCTTTGGCATCTCCTTCCTTGCACAAAAAACCTTTCCACTTCAAACTACAACCCTATCGATTTCCTTTAGGAACCTTGAACTTCACTTGAATAGAAAAAAGTTAAAAACACTAAAGACAAATAGCAAGAACTTCTTTCTTTATTCTCCAATAACATGAAATGGATGAAGACTTCTCCTTTTATAGGTGAGAAGCCTCCTCAAATACAATACAAAACCATGTGCTAGCTCAAAACCATTTGCTCGATAAAACCATGGGAAAAATGCCAATAATATTAAAATACATCAATAATATGCTCATGAAGTGTAACATCACTCTTGAAGAGGTCAAAGTACAAATAGAAGGCACATGTGTGGATCAAAATGGGAGCCAAGAGAAGTGCGCCCCCCCAAAAATGGTGTCCACTTGTCAAGGAAATGGTCCAACCCAAGTCAAATGGTCCAATAACTAAGTCAAATGGCCCAACAGACCCAACATCCACATCCTCAAACAAGGGAATGGTCCATGTGCAATATAATCTCCTCAAAACTCTCACATGTGTGATCTATCCAAGTACAAGAGTCATCCCATGTGGCACGTGTGCGATCAAGAAAGATAACGCTCCTCAATGAATGGTCAAATAGATATGCCACATCAACAAGGGGTCCAAGTCACCATGTGTGATCACCCTTGTAATGTGCAACCACCCTTTTGTTGATGTTTGGACAACATTAGGAAGACTTTCTCTTAGATTAATAATCAATAATATAATTATTGATTATTAAATAATATATAATAAGTAAATGACAATAATAAATAGTTATTGATTATCTAAGGGATGCATCCTTTCATGGATGGTCACCATATGTTCTTTATATATGGAACACTCATCATTGTAATAATATTATCTCACATAGAAAAATTAACATGGTATCAGAGCGGGACTGGGCTTGACTCCCTCACGGGAGGGCCCATAATAGATTCTATATTTTCTAGTGGGTAATGTACAACCCTCAATGTCAAATACAAATATCAAACTGTCGAGATTAATTTGAGATTACACATCTATTAAACAGTTTTAAGCTATCGGTATGTATAACTTTCGCTAAAAGGATTAAAGATATACAAATATCTTTCCCATGGCCATTGTAAGACCACGACTGCCATTTTTAACACACGTCTGATATTGAAAGATATTGGTAGACAACAATATTACTCTACAAGAAGATATAGATGGATATGAAGCTACGCTGGTGAAACATGTGGTGGAAGAGGTGGCTAAACATTGTATGACGGACCTGTTATCCCTTATCCTAGGGATAACCAAGGAAATTATGTCTCGAGGCCCACAGGTCCAAGACATGGAGTATCGAGAGCCATATTGACTCTAGCTTGGCCCTGGAGGGCCCATCTTTTCTTCAATGCCTCCCATCTATCAACAACAACAACATCCATCCCATCGGCCTGGTTTTGAAGTAGCAATGGGTCTTGCTCCATGAGGTAATGAGACCGGGTATCATGGTATGTGTCACTCTGATTCTCAAAACATTTGGATATGTGCATTGGATTCTCCTTTGTTTCTCGACGTTTGCTTGGAAATTATGCCATTTAACTTGTCCATACCTAGGGGGAATGACAAAGTGCCCTAAGTAAGTTGGTTCCCTTAGGGATGAGTTGCCATTGGGTGGGCCTATGAAAGGTCATCGTCCATTCTTTCCATACTTATCACTTTTCATCATTTTCCCTCTCATCCATTCCCTACATTGTTTCGGGCATTGGGTTTGCCAAGCTAGTAAGGGTTGTACTTTGCCTTGTGGGAAGAAGGCGCTAAAGGCCCAGAGGGTAAAAGTAGTTGGAAAAAGTTAAAAGCCAAGATCAAACTTTGAGATGCTTCGCCCAGAGATCCCCGAGAAAGAAATAGAGGCTTCTCAGCAAGAAAAGGGGGGGATCCATAAAATAAAATAAAACTCAAGACCTAGCTGGTGGATAGGGGTCTCATCATGAGCTAGTCTATTAGGTCCATGGGCATGTAGCGGTATGACACTACTATTCATCTGGTCACCACGCCAGGGTAGTGGCTCTTGGTGGCATAGCCAAGCGAAATGGGGTCTCATTACGAGCCAACCTTCTCATCTCTGTGAAATGCTTGTGGGTAACGCTGTCGCCACTGGTCACCACGCAAGGGCAGTGTCCTCCAACTATTCTCTTGAAAGAAAAAGTAATAAGACAAAGAGTAAAAAGGCATTGAATGGGCTAGGAAACAATTGCATCCGTGACAAGGTGGAACTCACCCTCTACAGAGGCACCCACAGGTGAGACCTACATTTCCCTGTTATCACTGCATCTCTTGGCCAAACATCCCCTAGACCATCTCATGAATTTACATGACCTAGATTGGTCTTCACCTGGAAACACCCCACACCTGAGGAGGATTAGCCCAATAGGACATCCTAAGACCCTCTCCAAACTTGGCTTGTTAAATAGCATAACGTCTTTGAGCATTTGTCTGGGTAAAGGGGGGTTTGATGCACATGTCTGGGTAGCTTGATTATTAGACGTGATTGACATTACTATGATCCCTGTGACTTATGAGCCCATGGAGGGCGTACTTGTTGTTGTTGCAAGACCATGTTCGATGGACAGGTACAAATGGGGAGATGATTAGCTTGGACCTCCATGGGGCTAAAAGCCCACCAAATGGATGCTGAAAACCCCAGCCAGGGGCAGAGAGATACCGGAGGCTTGCACCAGAGAAAAGGGAGGACGTTCCACCAGAGGCACTTTGGCAGGCCTGGACCCAGGGGGGTCTTGCCCTCCCATCATGACGTTGGCCCTTGAAGGCCCATGACGTCATCATTCTGAGCCTTGACGTCATCTAGTTGGGGTTTTAGGCATGAGGACGACTTGGTTGGCACGTGTGGCAGTTTCTGAGGGGTTTTGAGCCCTAACGTTTCACTTTGGAGGCCTAGCGTTCCAAGAAGGGACCCAACGTCACCCTAGGAGGGGCATGAAGTCAGGCCTAAAAGATAAAATTCGGGTTTTAATTGTCAATTTTATGTAAAACTAGATTTTTGATGTAAACTGGCCATGTCAGCCTTTTTTGACCTAAAATGTAATTAAAGGTCACTTGTATTGTATAAATAAGGGAAAAATCTCGTATATTTTTCATCATATTTTACTCACACAAGTGTGAGGTCTGAAATTCGGCCCTCTTTAAGGGTTATTGGTTGAAACTAGTGTTGCACACTTCTTGAAGGAGGCAAATTTGGTGCTTTTTGGCTATTTTCTTGTGGAGGATCTTCAACTAGGTTGATTTGCTAGATTATTCTTGGTGAAGTAAGTAGAAATTCTGCATTTCTTTATTGTGAATGAATGCTATGGTTATTTTTTACTTGTTTCATGTCTAAAATTATGAAATTGCTAGCTTGAAACCCTAGGGCAATGACATGTGTTATCATCTTTTTCCCTATAATCTTCCATATGTTAAAATCTTTTGAAAGGCACCTAATTTGAAGTAAATACTAGAGCGTTACCATTGTAGCACTCTAGTAACCTTACTTCCTTTTCCAAATTGTATAATTTATTACATTTTGTTCAAGGAAAGAGAAAATTGCTAGGGCCTAACCCTTGTTACTTTCAAGCAATTTTCTCTTGGAAAAGGATTTTTGAAGCCTTGGGATACCAACACCTCTTTTGTCCTCTCCATACCTTAACATATTATTATCATTTGCTACATTTCCTTTAAGAATTTGCTACTGCCATTAGTGACTCCATTAACCCTAGAAAGACACTAGACTACCTCTTACAAGTAGTGATTGAGAAAACAAACACTCAAGCTCTTATCTTTGAACGCTTTACTAACTTTTTCTAACCCTAGATTAGACTAATTCCTAAGCTAACTTGCTGCTGTAGCAAAACATTGCTACAGCCATATAAACTTGAACTAATTTGGCACTTTTACCTACATAACTCATACTAGAACCAATCAAAATCTAATTGTGATAATTGCTAGTGAATCTACTAGGTAAGTGCTTGTTTGTGTATGGTTTTCTTGCACTTTTGACCATTTAAACTTGCTAATGTTACAAAGGATAGCTATAGCCATCTAACTGCAGCAAAATCTCTGCAAAAGTGCTATTAAAAGCTAGCCTATCATTGCCAATTTTGCTTGTGACAATTTACTATCAATTTGCCTAGTTAAAGTCACTTTTTATTGTCTATTTTCAAGCAATTTCAAGGCTTGAATCTTGTGGCTGTTGTAAGATCTTAATTGCTGTTATAAACTGATGCATTGCTGCAAATTCATAATCAACCAACTTATTTTATGAAGGTTTATTGTCTTATGAAGTACTGACAATCATCTAGTACTTGGAAAGTGCTCCGTTTGCCTTGTTGTCTTGTTATGGGCAGGTACACAATACTTTTCATTTGCTTCATCCTTAAGACATAAAAGAAACCTTTGGAAACTTTGATCAGAGTGACCTGTGAGAGGGATGCGACTTTCTTGATACTCTTACCTTAACCTTCTCAAACCCCCAGGTCACTAGGGACGTCTCCCCTGGGGTACTACTCCTAAAGAGAAAGAGGTGTCTTATTTAGGTGGGTGATTGTGATAGGACAACCTCATGTTATGTCAATTTATTGTTCACTTGCCTTTGGCTTTTGGACAAGTACAAATTGCGCGATAACATTTTGGTGCCGCTGCCGGGGAACACTGAGTCAATTTTCCTCAAGACGACACTTTTTCGGTAAGCCTTTCCCTCAAAGCCTTTTATCTTATGAAGATTACCTGACCACTCCATTGAGGGTGATTCCCTCTTTTCCATTTGATGATCCCTAGAAGGATTATCTGGTGACTCCACTAATGATTAAGCCAAACATGGCTTCGCAATGGGACTTGTGAAATTTCAAACCCTTAGACATGAATAAAATCCCAGGATACCCTCGACAAATGCCCCCGAGGTATGAAAAATGGCTCCCTAGATTCACTGGTAGTGATGGGGTTAGAGTCGACAATCACATGGATGATTTTTGGGCTTTCTTTCAACTCCACCCTATCAGTAATGATGTTGAAGATTTGTCAGTGAAACTTTTCTCTGCCACTCTTCATGGCAATGCTGGGAAATGGTATGACAATCTCCTTGATGCCAGCATCACATCTATGGACCAGTTAGAAGAAAACTTTCTCAAAAGATGGGGTTTTAAATTGGAAGATATCCAAATGCAACTAAAAAGGCTAGAGTATATAAAACAAACTGAGAATGAGACTATCAGGGAATTCTAGGATAGGTTTGAAAATTTGCTATGGCAAATTCTTAGAAGCCATCATCTTGAAGACAAATACCTTGCTTACCTCTATACCAATGCACTCTTAGTGCATTTAGGGTTTCTCCTCAGTAAAAAGGGCCCAAAAACACTCCATGAAGCCCATAACATGGCTATAGACATCAAGGCAAATATCTCCTTGTCCAAGGAAGGACACCTCTTTACGCCAGATACTTTTAGTTTGGAGAGATTAGTTTCCCTTAAAACTTTTACTGATAACTTCCAAGAAAGAAGGGAAAAGGACATTGATCAACAAGGGGTTGAGGAGAAAGGTCTTAATGAGGATTTCCAATCCCATGAGGAAGAGCAAGAAATTACTCATGCTTCTACCGAGGATAATGAAGACATGGTTGAAGAGCGAGAGCTTGAAAATATCAAACACGATGATGAAGTATTGATGTATGCTCCTCCTTCTGATGAAGCCATCCAAAATCCCATTTTTCTTGCACAAGAAGAAGAGGCTGAGGTTAGTCACTTTCCTTTTCAGGTTTTTGATAATACCTTATTCTATGATTGAAAAAGTGAAGAAGAAATGGAACCCTTGGACAAGCTAGATCCTCTATATTATAAGGTTGAAGATGTAGAAGCAAGTTATGAGGACGAGACCCGCTCTTCCTTTTGATGAAGTTATCCAAATCCTTGAAGCTCCTGCACAGGAAGAAGTAAGCACAATGAGTTATTTCCCTTTCCAAAATTTTGATAATGCTTTATTTTATGATTTGGAAAGTGAAGAAGTGTTAGAGGAGCCTCTAGATGTTTTAAGCCCTTCATGTTATGATAAAGTTGATGACTGTGTTGATAATATTGATGAATTCATACATGTCGGAAAGCGTAAATGGGATGTGATCAGGTATGATGGGGATCCCATTTATGACATTGAGGGTTTGAAATATCCCTGATCCTGTTGATCAAGATATTTTCTACTGATCTATTGTTCTGTCTTGTAGATTTGATACACTGGGGGTTTCTGGATGCGTTTCAGTTGTATGTTTGAGATCTTGATGGTTGTTGCATGTGCATGTTGGTTATTGCATGTGCATGTTGCATATTTATGGTTTTAACAACATATAAAGGACGCATGCAGTAGTAAAGAACATCAACAACCTAATATCATGTATTATACGGTTCAAGCATGGAAATACAATAGCCTACTGGAAATATAGAATATGAACGTCAGCTAGATCTCATGGATCATCACCGGAATACAAGCAAATAGCATAAAAATACCTGTGATCAGAAGATGATAGCAGATCTGATGCCTGCACGGATAGATCAACAAAATATGCGATTCCGAAGAAGTATGGTAACCGCTACCAGCTGGAAAACTTGTCCGGAAGAATAGACTATCAAAATGCGCTGGAAACTGCTCTAATAGAAGCGCCATGGCGTCTAGACTGAAATGGATGAGTATCGGATCTCAGATCTGGTCTCCGAGGCACTAGATCTGGACCCCTGGGGGGTTTGCGCACCTCCTGGGACATTGGATGCGCCCCAAAGGATTCCACCAACGGAATCTGATGCTATATGGCTCAAAACGATCGTCTCGCCAAATGCGGAACTAGGTCGGAAGGAATTGCTTGAATCTGCTCTGATACTCTGCATGCAACCCCAAATGTCTGTCCGGAAGAGTTGCGCCCTAAATGGCTGGATGAGGCGATATGCGAGATTCCACCGTCAGAATCCGACGATAGATGGCTCAATAGAAGCGCCCTAGCTGGATCTCAAATGGATTGGAAGGAAATTGCAATTTGGACTCGGATTTCGTGCAGCTCTCCAAACCCTCAAACTGACTTGCGCCCTCACTGGTTGAGCTACGCATTCTACAATGGATACTCCTGAAAAGTATGGTGAAATACTTGGATGGTATCTCCGATGGGCTAGGGGGTGTCTCTCAACACCGAAACCGATCAATGGTGGTGGTTTCCTCCAGAAATCCACAAAACAGTAAGGTCGGCTCTCTTCCTCCTCTGGGAACTCTCAACATCAAATCATAACAATGCATAATGAATTAGGTTGCTTTACCCTTCTTTTATAGCTTCCCGAAACCCTAATTCGTTGTCGACCTTTTCCCTCCAAGTGACTTTTACTTTATTTTATTATTCCTTGATTAAATCACTTAATTAATTAATTAATTAACCATTTTACCTCTAAAAAGTGATTTAACCATCCTGATGGCTTCTCTGGCCATTGAAAGTCAGTTCTCATCATCTTATCCTGTAATGCTCTTCCTCTCGATTTCGATGAGCTATTACACTAAGAGGTTTCTCCAAGTAATATGCCCGTTATGATCTTCTTAGTGAATTTAATTAAGATATCACCTATAACAACTCAAAATTACGAAAATCGTTGGAATGCAACGGAACCAAAGCCTAGCTGTGTGGAATGGATCCTGATGATGAACGATGCAAGTCGGGCCCAAATAACCCCTCAATATCTCCCGAACTCTTTGTCACCCCTATCTGACAACTCGGGTAGGCATAACACTCTGAAATGTTGTAATGTTATAATGTCCCAAAATGGGGACATTAAAGTCCTCCTTGCCGAAATATTGCTTGTCCTCCAGCAAT
>JASDQU010174289.1:0-20825 GCA_032191745.1 Picea mariana | reverse complement strand
ATGCCACTTGGGAACCAGCTACCATTCTGCAGCAGTTTCCACATCTCAAGCCTTGAGGACAAGGTTGTTTTTAAGGGGGCGGACATGTTAAGGTCCTAACCCGCACATAGGTAGATCAATGTATTCGGATGTAATAAAAGTCAATATTAATAAGACCTTTCAATAAAATAGAATATGGCGGATGTAAGAAGACCTAATAGAAGCTTCCGCTTCTAGAAGGATCTTCCTCTAGATGCTTCTCTTAATAGACACATTTAGTATAAATAAGGGTTGAGGGTATGAAAACCCTAGCTTGGAGATTATTGTAACAGAGCGCTGCTCGACTGGAGGTTGCCCCCTCGAAGAGGCCTGTGAACATTGCTATCTAAATCAAAGTGTTGTTTCTGTTGCTATTTCGTATATCATTTCTGTGTATTGTGAAGATTATGCTGGATATTTTACTGTTATTCTGTCATTTCTAGCATTTCATTTCTGTTCTGCATATTTTATATATCTGGTATCTTGCACTCTCTCTCAGATCAACCAAGATTTTCATTCTGCCAGCAACCCTAAAACAAATTTTCCCTCATCCCCCTCCCCTCCTTGTGCTCTCATCTCCCTTCCCTACATCCAAGGGATCACTAATCTGATCTCAAAACTCTTGGCTAAGAAGAATATCAAAATTGTGTTCAAACCGTATAAAACCATCAAAAAACTCTTCAGAACTTCTAAAGACAAATATGACCCGATGTTGGCCCAGGAGTTTACCAAATCTTTTGCTCCCATGGAAAATATTACATAGGCCAAACTGGTAGATTCTTCAAATCCCGTCTCAAAGAACATATAGCTGACACAACCCACAACTAAACCTCCAAATCAACTATTTTCGAACACTCCTTCAAATCCAAGTACCTTATTTTCTTTGAGAAAACTAAAATTCTAGCCTCCTCCCATTACTACTCCACTCGGCTCATTCGGGAAGCTCTCGAAATAGATAAACATCCTAATAATTTTAATCGTGAAGATGGCTACAAACTCAACCAATCTTGGAAACCCACCATTTATCACCTAGATCAATAGGCTTCCTTTGTGAATTTCACTTCATGCACTATCTCCATTCTCCCCCTTCCCCCTTTTATTCTTCATTGCTTTTGTTTCCTCACTTTCTCTTGGATTCTTTTGTCTCTTTTTACTCATCATGCTAAAGTCTTCTCTCTAGTCTTCAATTTCTCTAAGTTTATCCAAACTTTTCTTTTTACATGACTTTCGACTTCATTATTATAACTTATTATATTAATATATTATAGTATGGTAATAGCTTATCAATATTACCATCTTTCCTCAATTCATAATCTACTCCATCTCCATTATATTCATTATTATTATTGTTATTGTTAGTACCAAAACTCTTGCTTATGGAACTGGGTAAATTACCACCAATACATATAACATATATATATATATATATATATATATATATATATATATATATATGTTATATAACATATTAATGGTGTTTTTTTTACATTTTTCTTCGGGTACCCATGACAACTTACTTGCCCATTATGTTCAATAAAGTCGAGACATCCAACCTAAGGGAAGAACACACCTATACCGATTTGGTCAATGTCAACCTACCCCAATAGAATAAGTTCTCTCATAAAATAACTCCCAAACAAACTAACATGGAGGATCTGAGATTAAGGCTCATATAAGGCAATAAGGAGGTTTAGGGGAGTCAAGAGGAACAACACCCCATGATTAAGATGCTAATAACTTATAATATTACCATCTTTCCTCAATTCATAATCTACTCCATCCCATTATATTCATTATTACATTATCTTCATTATTATTGTTAGTTTATATTACATTATTATATTATATCATTATATAGCTTTTATCATATTATTATTATCTTCCAATACTAATCATAACCTTAGCCAACAACACTTTCTTCCTTATTATGATTAATCCAAATTTGGTATTATGTTATTATCTATGATATTATTATTATTATTAATTATTCTCTAATCCTTTATGGTCCACTTGAAATGTTGGGCATTTCTTAACCTACATTGAGTTTTTGATTGTTCGTGATGATGAGTGGATTGTCCACTTGAAATGTTGGACGTTTCGTAAACTATGTACACAATGTTTATCTAAAAATATATTCTACATTATGTATAACTGTGGAAATTTACATTCTCAAATATATTTATTATGAACTTCAAATATCACTTGCGAAAATTGAACACAAATGAGGAGGATAACAATCATTCTTCCCAACCACTCTGCCTAAACTCAATTAACACATAAATTGATATATTTATATGAATATGTAAATAATTTTATGAATTGATTTTTTTTTTTAATTTTTAAAAATAATAATCATTTATATTAATTTATAGTGTTTGGTTTGGTGTTCTGATTATTAAGATCTAGGTTGAATAAATTAGTTAGTTTTATATTTTCATAAATTCATAAACAATTATCTAAACATAGAGTTGGAATTTAGAAAACATTTAATCCGTTAAAAGTAAGATTTTAATTATATAACTAAATTTTTTGGATATTTTTTTATTTTTTTAATTCAACCATAAACACGCCATATTTGCTCGGAAAAATGCTCATCCAATTACAAAGCGGTGTGTGGGTCAGCATCTTGCCAATATCCAATTATAGTGAGATTGATTAAGTGTGTTAAAGCTATTACATTCCCATGGTGCATAAGCAACTTGCTAACCTCCAATGTTAATTTATAGTTTTTTTTGTATAGTGTTATTTACATTGCTTTCTTAATTATTTTTTATTTTTAAAATATTCTTCACTAATTAACTCTTTTGGTGCCATTTGAGATTTCTTTATTTTTAAAATATTCTTCACTAATTAACTCTTTTGGTGCCATTTGAGATTTCTTAGTTTACATGGTACTAATTTTTAAAAGTATTTATTTAGTTTAGTTTTATTTTATTTTAAATAAGAATGGGTATATTTGTATTAAAAAATTGATGTAGTTACATTGGTCAGCATGATAATTATATAGTGGTGATTGTCCTAGAGAAATGTCCAAAATTTGAAGTTGAATATTTATAAGATAAAAATAATCCTTCGTATAGGATTTTTGAAAACTACTATAAGTATAGATTTAGACAAATACTCCTAATATCAAGCAAATTTAAAAAAACATTAGACATATTATTGAATAAAAACATGTTGGCTATGAGCTTCTTAATGGTTTTTTGCGCTGATCATGAATTTCTAATAGACCCTATAGGCAATAAGACCCGATCATGAGCTTCTTATTATCCTCAACCCTTGTGTTTTCCCTCGAGATGTTCCTCATTATTAGTGGAATGAGACTCAGGGTGAGCCTTAAATCCATGCGTGTGATAACAAAATTTATGCAAAAATGTGGGTAAGATTTTTTCTCTCTCTTATAGAATTATTGACCCTCAAACAATCTCAGTCAAGATATTAAAATGTTCAACCCCGAGAGGCATTTGTCCATGAGTGTTTCAAATTATTGAGTTTAAAGATGAATGAAGTGATGGATTTAGAAGAAATACAAGATAAACATGTGAGACATTTTTAAGGTGAATCTCACAGTTTATGGAAAGAACAACATGTTGAGCAATTAAGAATTCAATAGTTCTAATGAATATAGTAGATCAATAAATCATGCATCAAATAGTAAACATATTCATACATCTAAATCCATGGAGGTACCCTTTGCACATCATTAAACATATGAATAAATGACAATAAGTGGTCATACATTCAGAGGAAACCTCTCCAGTATCATAAGCATACAACACATAGTTACTCTGAACATGCTATATAACTTGTTGCTTAAGATTTTATTAATGGTGATCTGATACAAGAAGCCAAAATGCGATGGTGGATTTGCAATAACACATGCATAAAAGGAAGCACAGACTGAAACATAACGTAGGGGATGAATCTCATGAGGCCTACAACCTTAAAAATATGCTTGTGTATGAGGGGATATTGATCAAATAACTCTGGTTATAAGATACTCTTAAATTCCCCAAAGTGTCAACCCTTGTGAAATGAGCCTTCTCTTCATTTTATCTTTAGATTATCTTCAAAATTGATTCTTGATACTACTTATGCTTCTTGATTCAACCAAAATTGCTATCTCCACTACTTTCGAAATGATGACAATTGGAAAAAAATCAGCCAGAAAAGATTCTTCAGATAATTAACTTTGTTGAGCATGTTTAGCACTACTTGACTCCCCTTGTTTCCCCATGGGAAGTCTGAGAATATGACACATGTATTCCCATGGCCTACCCATCGATTAATCAGTCTTGTTCATATTTTGAAATATTTCATCAAGTTTTGTGTACCTCTCATAAGATGGTTGAGGAATATGCTTAAAAACTCCTTTCAATTGATGTAAAATATCGAAATCCCCTACAAGCATTTCCATGATATCGTGTCCCAACAGGATTTCGGTCAATTTTTCAAATCACTTATCATCATTTATTTTATGTTCCAACAACTCATTATACCTTTGTTTAGAGTGTATGTCTCCATTCCCCTCCCAAGGAGGAGGTATCCCCAGGACGATGAGGTCCTTGAATATTGTCTTGAATGAGGATACATCATCTCCCATTTCCTCCATCCTATTTTTATCATTCTACAATGGTCTCCTCTTAGTGAGAACTATCTTGTTATCAATGGTGATATTGGTCCCATATTTTACATTCAAGTCTTTAAGTTGTTCTTTAGTCCCCCCATTTAGGAATTTGATGATCTCGTTAGCGAGGTCAAGCTTATTTTCCAGTTCATTCTTTACCCGAACTATGTCTTTTCTATCTAGTTTAATCATCTCTAGCTCATCCCCTATGAGAGAGAAGTGTGCCTAGTTTTCAACTATTAGGATGGATATTTGGTCCCAAATGACATGTTTAGCCTCTTTCAGTGTTGGCTTTCCTGTGGCTCTACTCTGCAATCTCTCCATTTCTTTCAGATGTTCATCTTTATCTGTATTCATCTTAGACAAGAGCATCTCTCTATTCTTGGATTGTTCCTCTAGTTATATAATATTAGAACTCTTATTTCTTAATTGACTGTTTGGGGAACCTAACTATCTTTCTTTAACACTGAGGTCATCCATTATCTTAGCCATGTACTATGTTGGATCGATTACCTCAACTGGATCTTTCCCTTGTTCTGATACTTGGTTCAAATGAGTTCATTGATTCTTGAACAATTCATTCTCTATCCTTAGTATTTCAACTTCCCTTTGCAACCACACATTCTCTTCATCCTTTTCTTTTAACTAGAGGAACAATTACTCCTCTTCGAAAATAGCCTACAATTATGACATCTGAACATGTTGAACCTCCAACATATTCATATTTTTCTTCAGAGCCTTGATATTTATGTCTTTTTGTTTTATTAGATATTCTACCACACTAGGATCTTTAGGTTCTGCACCTAGGGTTGTTATATTCCTTTCCAATTCAACCACCCTAGTCTTATTATCCTTGGTGGCTATTTTTTCTTGCCTCAACTGCTTGTGGATTTTGAGTGCAATTTCCTTCATTTCTTTCTCACTTGTAGAATACTATAATACCCCTTTTTACAAAATCTCACTTACTTGTTGATGGAAATCAACTAAGTCAGGATACTTGATACCTCGTGTTTTAAACTTGATTTGAGTCATTTTTAATCTATCGGGGAGAGGGACCTATGTGCCTTTGTTTCTATGAGGGATAGATTTAAGGTACCTTATTGATAGTTTTATTCTATTCATAACTTGGTCTATGGATATTCCTCTCCTCCTACTGGGGAATATATATCTCTTTGAGATTCTTTACTATGTTTCCTTATGTATTTGTAGTGGGAAAATATAATAGGTGGATTTTCTATTGTTCCATCACTAGTGGTGGCTTGTTGAAGTGATCCTACTGATAGTAAGGATGATGGTAAATGATCAACAATAATGGGAGGCTCCATATCCAATTGAGTTATTTGTAATACCCTCTTCTCCTTATTCAAGAAACTTGTGAATGTGTCTTCCCCATCTCCTTTTTATTCTTCCCATGAAACAACTCATTTGAGCTTCTTTCTCAGATGTTGACCTGTTGTTGATTCTAATTGAAGATCTAATACTAGACGCTTCAGGAATTTAATAATTGGAACCAAACTCGCTTGGGAGAATAATACCAACGAGTCAGGGGATTCTTTCTCTAAAATTTGTTTGACCTCTTCCCAGGACTGTTGTTTTGTCTATTTCTCCCCTTGAATCATGTTTATAAGTGAATCTCCTAGAAGAAATCATTCCATGTGGGTCGTATACCCACCCATCTTATTTTCCAAATTCAAACTGGCTTAACATTTCTCCATCCTTAAAGAATGCTATCCACTATTGTACCAAGAAGGGACCGACTTCTTTTGGTAATGTAAAATTAATTTCCTTTATATGTTGGCCAAATTGGAAGTGATCAACTATCAACCTTTGTTTGATATATTCCATAGCCATCAATCTAGTTGTGAGAAAGTCTGGAAGCCTGAAAGGTTCTTGTGCGAAACCATAAACTCTGATGATGTTTTTTGGTTACTAATCTCCTTTATTGTTTGAGTTATTGACCCAGGGTTCATGTCTTTTGGGTTTCCAACAAAGCCTCTAAAACTATTGGCCCTCTTGGTAAACCAGAAGGCAACACAGTACACAAAGTGCACTATGCAGTCTCACCCGAGATAGATTTAAATTGGTGGTTGTAAGAATCTGGTGTTTATAGCCTAGGATTGAGTATGAGATAAGGTTTTATTATTCAGAGCCATATACTATGAATTGTGATTGCATTCTACTATTACTCATGGGTGCTCATTTATCTTTTACAGTTTATCTCCTGAACAACACAAGCGTATTCCATAACAATGTATTAAATCATTCATTAAGCATAACAACTATCTATTGAAAGAAAACAAAGATGTACATGCATTCATAACATTACACAGATATTACCGTGGTTCACCCCCTCCTGGGCTACGTCCACACAGATTTGGCTCTTGGCTCTTTTATTATGGTAGTTCTGCATCTCTAGCGCCACATGCTTACAATTATCCTCAAATGGGTAAGATCTGTATGAGATGAACTAGATCGCACCAGGCTCCACAACCTGCGATCTAATCCTCAGGTATTCCTTCTCTCCTATGTTCTTAGCTCAACAACTTAAAAAATTGATCCATAATAGTATTACATAACAAATCAACTCGTACCTACTATTATGGAGTATTACAAAAGATGAACTAATACAAAAGTGAACCAACCTCTATATGATACTTGCATATCTCTATTTATAAATATCGGGCTCTTCATCCATTTACGATGTATTACCAAAACCCTAACCCTACCAACGTTAGGTATTCCTCCCATGCGCGTGTGCTATTCTTCCTCCAGTTGTTGCTTTCTTTGTGCACGCTTTCTTGCATGCGCGCGTGTTGTTCTTCATCCAGTTGTTACTTGAGTTTCTGCACGCTTTCTTTCCCATGATCATCCTTCTTTCCACTTTGGCCTAGTGCCAACAAGTCCCCAACATTGACATGTGACTCATCCCAAGTCACCTAATCCTTTGATCTTCTTCGATCTCCTTAGTGATTGTCTGAAACTTTTCCTTGAGCATTGTTGCTTTTGTCAGTGCCTGCACGGTCTTCTCCTTGATGGTGTCTACTACCTGAACTGCCACTTCGTTGCTCAACAATCCTGCACATTCAGATTGGGTCTATGCTATCTATGTTTTATCTCCTTCTACATGTGCAAGTACTTCTGCTACCCATTCCTGTAGTGGCTCTATTTGAGCCTGACGCTCCTGTTTCTGTGTTTGTGCAGTGATAAGTTCTGCCTGCATATTCTTCATCTCCTGTGTTCCTTTGACTCGTTATGGGATTGGTATGGTCTTCTGCCTTTGTTTGAGTTCTTGGATCGTTGCATTGATCCTTTCCTCTTCCTTGTCCCAGCATTGGACCTATGGGTCCTCCTCCAACCTTGTCCAAAGTTACGCTTCTTTATCGAACAATTCAGCTGCTGTGCTAACCTATGGTTCCATATCCTGCAGCTGCGTTGTTTCTTCCTTCTTCCTTTGCTCCTTCACTACCGATGGAGTGGTTGGTGTGAGCTATTCGTGGAGATTCTCGATCTCCTTCTGATACTAATCAATTGCCCGTGCAATCTGGTCAATCTTTCCTACTACTGGGAGTTCATTTCCTTGTGTGGTGCTTGGGAGTTTCTCAAAAATTCCTCCCACTCTTTGTTCCAGTTCGTTCCTACGTTCTTTTTCCTCTTGAGTTTTGAGCTTGGCCTACTCACAAATGTTTTCCAGCGCCTCCCGTTTCTTTGTTGCTTGTTGTAGCTCGACTAAGTTTTTATGTGCACGAGACTATACCTCATGGTCGACGCTAACCTGCAATTTGTGTAGTGCCCTTGATGGAATTCACATCAAGGCCAATTGGATGTGGTCCAAATCCTTCGAGGCTGTCTGCCCCATGATTTCATCCATGCGCAACATGCTAGCTTTGATGTAAATTGTTGCATTTGTGTGTGGCATGGAGTGGACTCGGTCTCGTTCTTCTACCTCCACTCTTTCTTTGGTCTGTATTGTCGATGGCTCTATGCCTCTGTTGTTTCTTTCTATCTGTTCTTCCCCAAATTTCTTGAGGAACTGTCCCATTTCTGTCAGCTCTTTTTGTAGTTTATCCCTGTGATGTGCTGCATGATCAAAATCTTATGCTAGGCAATCCTAGACCATTCTGGTGATCATTTCCCCATCGTCCTCCGTGATCGTATAGTATGGCAATGTTCATTGTGCCTTTGATTTCTTGCACGTGCCTCCTGCCTGCGTGACTGGTTTCTTATTTCCCCCTGGTTCCTGTGTGATGGGGTTTGGGGCGGTCTCTTGCGCTCCCTCGGCATGTTTCTGCTGTCCGTTGGTTGGTTGTGTAGTTTCTTTCTTCCCCTTCTGGGTCTCTGTCTTCTTTGACCCTTCGTCTGCCTGAGTTGGTTTGGTTTGTCCAGTCCTTGGTTTCTTGGGCACTGGGATTTCCGGAGGCTGTGTTTTCGCTTGTGCTACCTCTCCTTCTGTTGTTCTTTCCGGTACTTTTCGGGTAATGGTTGGGATCCTCCATTCTTTAGGCCATTCATTGATGACCATGTCGATATCACCCTTTGTTATGAAGTAGCGCATCTATAGCCACCGTTTATCTGGATCCTTCTTTGGTTGTATCCACATTGTTTGTCATGTGGCTCGGAAGTTGGCGAAGTCCACATATCACATGATAGTCTCTGGTGTTATTCTCCATGATCGGCTGATAACTTCCTGTATGTCCCATAGGTATGCTTTGAATATGATTTAGTTCTCCCTCTTATGCCTAGCTTGCGGCCTAGATCTCAGTAATAGATATCTCTCTCCCGCTGGCTGTGGTCTGGTACACAAAATTACATACCCTAGTTCTCACCATCCCATGAAGGCTATTAGGTTGATCAATCATGAGTAATGGAACTCTGTGCCTAGGTCCTGCACATCCTTGCATTCCTCTTGAAATAAGTTCAATAGATATGGCACCTAGCTCATAGAGATGCCTTCTGCGCACTGAGCTGCAACTGCAATGACTCTTGCTAGTACTTCATCTTTGTGACATTTTCTGAGAAATTTTCAAGCTAAGATCTTTGTGCCCAATTGTGTAGTTGTGTTGTTGATTCGTTTGATCATGATGCCCCTCATTCCCCTGGTGGTTCCAAATTTATTCTTCATTTCCTCTGCCAACGCTTTCTTCTTGGATTTTCCATCTAGAATCAATGCAAGATCCATACCCTGGGTTGGTAACCCTGTGATTTGTGTGATAAGGTCAACAGTTATGGGGACAGGTTTATCTAGCCATATGTCCCCTCCATGTGTGACTGCTAACAATTGCTTGATGCATGTTGTCGCGTACTGGCCTTTACCAAAATTTGGTGGCTTCAACAAACCTAAGATTCTTGTTCTGTCCAGCCCAGCTGCCCACTAGTTTGGCTGGTTGATCATTTCTCCAAGTCGGGTTATGCCTATGGTTTTCATAAAGACCCTTTGTGCAAGTTCCGGGAACTTGGTTTCGTTTGATACGTCATGGTCTGAATATTTGAGCTTCCCGACGTGACCGAGTAGCTTCGGTTCTACTTGTACTCCAATTGGTATGCGTGGTAGAACAATTTTTGCTGCAGGTTTCTTGCAGTGTGAGCTTGATATCTGAACTTTGTCTTCTTGCTGCGGTGGTTGGTTCAAAGTTCCAGCAACTTCCAGTTGTTCCCCCATCATCCATTCTGGCCTAGCTGAGATATTTGCAGTGGTCTCCTCTACTAGTTGACCTGAGATGTTCATTTGCGACTCATCTGGTTGCACTGCTGCTTCTATATTTTGTGTCATTCTGTTAACTTCCAGGGCTACTTCAGTGATTTTTGGTTGCACTTCTTGTTGGGTTTCCATTTCCTCGTTCTAAGATGCATGCACCACTACTGGCATATCCACTTTCATGGCCTCTACTTGTGGCTGCTGAATCTTTTCCAGTATCAGTGTAGAGTTTACCGGTATCATCTCTAGGGATGGGATTTCATCAGTGTCGACGATCTCCGGCTACTGATGTTCGTTATCTTCTAGCGATCCTCGTGACCTAGTTTGAACCCTGGTCATTCTGGCTGTCTCGCTTGCTTCTGTTGGCTTCGGTGGTGCCATAATGGTGAATGTCGAACATTTGTTGAGTTCAAATAACTTCGGTGAGCTCTGTGGTCTTGCTCTATTAATTTTGACTACTATTACTCTCTCTCTGTTTTCCTTTCATGAATAGACTAGTTGCTCCCATGCTCGCGTGTTGTATGGGCTTGTCATGAAGCTTGTCGAGGATGATTCCTCCATTTTGTGTATAATGCATCATAATTGTGGGTTCAATGCATCTGCAGTGGTTTCATACTTTCCATTACGTTTGATTTGTCGTCTCTCATTGGCGTGTTTAATGTAATGTCCCATCGGTCCTTGTCATACTTTAATTTTTCTTAGTGTTGTCTTGTCATACTTCTTTTGCCGACTTTTCGTTTCTCGCTTGTTTTCCATTTGTATGTAACCATTGTTTGTGCCTTTGCTGAATTTGTGTTTCGAACTTCATATGGCATTTCTATCTCTATCATGCTACGTGCTTTTTAGTCGTGTTTCCTTTGTGTTCTCGTTTTGATTTAAATTTATTTATTTATTTATTTTTATTTTTTATTTTTAACTGCACGGTGGGTGGTCGAATGTCCTTATACAACTTCAGTTGGCTCCCGTTGATCATTCCTCTAAGGTCTACGCCTGCTAAATCTTGTAACTGTACAACTCCTCCATCTGTGACATATTTTACCTCGTTTGGTACTAGCCAATGCATTCTAATCTTCCCCGGGTGCTGAAACGACTTGTTGTTGTAGAGAAATAATAGATTTCCTTCCTTGAACATTTTCTTCTTGATATGTTGATCATGCCAAGCTTTGTCTCTTTCTTTCTTCACTTGTTGATAGAATCCTGGAAAGATTTTGTCTTCCTCCATTGACAATAGATGATTCAGTCTCCTCTATACTATGCCTCGTTCTGTCATGTGTGTGATAGCTTCTACGCGTAAGTTGGGTACTAAACATTCTAATGGCACTACTGCTTCTTGGCCACAGACTAGATTGAATGGTGCGTGCCCTGTCAAATTTTTGCATGTGGTCCTATATGCCCATAATATTGCTGGTACTTTGAGGTCCCAATCGTCTCTTTTGATGTTACAGATCTTTGTCAGTGCATTCTCTAGAATTTTTTTGAAGGCTTCTACTATGCCATTTGCTTGTGGATGATATAGTGTGCTCTTCTCGTGATGAACTTCAAACTCTTCAGTCATCGTGCAGATCGTGTTGTTTATGAAGTGTGTTCCTTGTTCGCTCATCAAAACTCTTGGGCACCCAAATCTAGTGATTACTTGTTCAAACAAGAAGTGTGCAGTTGTCTCTACACTGCAATATTTTACTGGTGTGGCTTCCTCCCATATTGTTAGGTATTTTGTCGCAGTGATAATGTATCTTGCCCCTGTCCTTTTGGCTGGTGGGATAATTGATACCACAAAGTCTATTTCCCATTTGTCAAATGCATGTAATGTTACTTGTAGTCGTAGTGGCATCTCGTCCCTTCTGTTGGGTTTGCCTACCCTTTGACATACATCACATCTCTGACAATACTCTTTCGAGTCCCTGTGAATCGTTGGCCACCATAGTCCTGCGCGTAGTACCTTCTGCGTGGTAGATTTTCCTGCATAATGCCCTCCTGCGATTCCCTCATGGGATTTTGCTAAACTTCTTGGTCRTTCATTCTCTAACACATACCTTCGCAAGATGTTGTTTGTGCCCATCTTGTATAGGTGTCCTGCGATCAGTTGATAGTCGGCTGCGCGAACTACCAGGTTCTTATTCTGCGTGGTGGTATATTCTTGCAGTGCAGTACCTGTGCTTAAGTACTCGATGATCTCARCGAAGTAGTCATCAACAATTTGTACTGAGAATAACTGTGCATCCGAAAAGTTGTCTTCTAAATTCGTAGGTTCTTCTCCATTTGTGACCCTAGACAAGTGGTTAGGTCCTGCATTCATTTTTCCTAGTTTAACTATTACTTCAAAATCAAATTCTTGAAATAGTAGTAACCATCGACAGATTCTCCCCCCCAACATTGGCTTGTTGACTAGGTATTTCAGGGCTGAGTGATTTGTAAACATCTTAAAGTGTTTTCCCAATAGGTAATGTCTAAACTTCTGTAGTGCATATACCATGGCTAGGCCTTCTCTTTCTGGCGTGTTATAATTTTGTTCCAAGTCTGATAACTTTCTGCTTGTGAACGCTATTGGGTGATCCAAGTCTCCTGCTCTTGGCTGCGCTAAGATAGCTCCCAGTGCTATCATTGATGCATCTACATGCACATGGAATGTCTTTTCCTAGTCTGGAAATACTAGTATTGGTTCGGTAACCATCTTTTCCTTCAAGATATCTAGACCGTGTTGACACTTGTTGTTCCATTGATACTTTGTATCCTTCCTTAAAAAATTTTCCATTGGTGCTGTGATCAACGCATACCCTTTGATGAATTTCCTATAGTATCCTGTGTGCCCTAATGTTGCTTTTAGATGATGGACTATTTTTGGTGCTGGTAAGTTAACAATGACTGCGATCTTGGCCGGATCTACCAATAAACCTTGTTTGCATCATACTATATGGCCCAATAATATCGCAAATGGTGTTCCAAATATGCATTTCTTGATGTTCAGTGATATCTGGCATTCTCTACATCTCTCTAACATCAGTCGTAACACTTCCACATGGTTTTTCAACAGACTATAAACTGTCCAGTCATCCAAGTATACTTAGAGAAACGGATGGATGAATTCCTTAAATGTTGCGATGACCACTCTGGAGAATATTGCAGGTGCATTCTTCATTCCAAACGACATGATTGTGTATTGATAAGATCCCCATTCTGTCGCAAATGTGGTCCTATGTCTGTCCTCCTGTGCTATCTTAATCTGATGGTAGCCTGAGAATACATCAGTGAATGAGTAAACTTCATGTCCCCCCACATTATCTAACATTTCATCCGTGAATGGTGTAAGGAATGGGTCATGTAGGCATGCATCATTCAACTTTCTCAAGGTGACACATATCCTGATCCCTCTTCCTTGTTTCTTGTCTTGTACTACCATTGGGCTTATTCATTATAATTCCTCAACTGGTTCGATGATGTCGACTTCGAGAATCCTGTCGATATCATATTTAACTTTCTATTKATATATGGGGTTTAGTCTATAGGGTCGCTGTCTAATATGTATCGCTTCAGATCTAAGTGGTATCTTCATCTCTCCTAATTCTCCGACTATACCCTTCATCTCTATGAATGTTGTGGAAAAAAGGTCGCTATATTCGCACAACAATTATGTGATTCTTTCAACTGTTTTCTCATCCCAATAGTCTCTAATGATGGCCATTTTGGGTTGCTCAGCTGTCCCGATGTTAACTTTCGTTACCTTGATTGGCGCGGAAATGACTTATTATTCTATGGGTGGTCCTTCCACATATATTTTGCCTTCTACTTCTTCGATCTGAATATCGCATGGATCATCTTCATCTGGCGCTTCCTCCTATACATGGTAACATGAAAGTAGTTCCTTGACTTTCTGTTTATTCTATTGTTGTTCTTCTGTGATAAATTATATTTCTGGTTCTTTAATGAATATTACTCCTCTGATTCGTTTGAGGGCTGCGTCTATGTTGGGGTTCTCATGCTCAAATGAGAAAGTGCTTGTGAAGTTCTATTTCAATGTCCTCCGTGTTGTAGTTCCTTTGCGCAATTCCTGGTCTGTATACTAGTTCGCTGGTATGCCCTCTAAAGTATGTATGAAGTGATGAGGCCATTCCTCCGATGGTGTCATTTTCCACAATGTTTTTCACTTCACCATGTGTTTCACTGGTGCCTCTTGTCCTTTGTATTTTTGTTGTTTGTTGTATTCTTGTTCTACGCCGAACCTTATGCGCAGTAGTCGCTTACATTGATACCAATCTATGATGGTCTCTTTATGTGCACCCCACCATCTTGCGGGTGTGATCTTGAGTGCTAATTCAAGTGATAACAATCATTGTTTTTCTAATACTTCATCTTCATATTGTGTCAATAATGTTTCCAAATCATTTAGTCGGTGGAAACTGGGTGGTTCTCTGATTTCTATGCCTACCCATCTTATTGAACGGTCTATTCTTGCACATCTTTGTGTAGTCTCTGCTGCCAGTTTTCTAACTCGGTGTTTGAGTCTGTTGTGCATGAAGTAATTCTCTGCCAACTAAGTACCCCATTTGCAGTTAGGTTTACATAATCCTCATCGTGCGCAGTTGTTCTATACAACTGGCCGATCTCCTCTAAGTCCAGGCAAGTGGGTTCTACGAACCTTTCCCCTTCTGATGGATCTAGTGGTGCTATGACCCTGTATTCTCTGGATTCAAATGTCATTTTCCTGGTTTTCAAATTGATTATGGCCTGGTTGTCAAATGCCCAATCCATACCAAGCAATTCCAGGTAAGGTGTTGTGTCGTTTACTATTTCAATGACTTCAAAATCTGCTTTAGTGTGCACTCCATCAAGATCTACTGTCACTCCTTTCAGTCTACCTATTGGTAGGACTCAATGCAGATTTGCTAGTTTTAATTGGACATTTGAGTATCCCAGTGTTGGCTCTCCCATACATTGCCATGTCTTCTTTGGTAGCACATTCACTTCAGATCCTAGGTCTAGTATAATGTCTCCCATATTGAAATCCCCAATGTTAACATTTAGTCTAAATTCCCTACTTGTTCTTCTTCTTGTGTGTAAGTGATTGATGGTTTTTGGTTCTATATTTTCTTCTGTCTTGCTACTACATTTATTTAGTATGTTTTTCAATATTTTCACATATGAACGATCACTTACTACTTTTACGCATGATTGTAAAAAGCCTTTGATTGTACTTACTTGTCCCAGGGGTTTCATTCCATTGGTATGATCCAGTGATGGTGACATCTCATATTCTGGGGCTTCCTTGAATGGTTGCGCAGTTGAAGTCGACACAGTGTCCTCCTTTTGAAATTCTTGTCTGGCTTCCTTAAAGGTCTCCTTTTCTTTTGGCGTGTTGAACTAATTTCTTGGTTCAATTTTATTCTTTACCCATTGATTCTGTGCTGGTTCCTATCAAACTATGTTGGTGCATGTTTTTGTTCCTTTATGAGTGACTATGTTGATGTTTCATCCATCATCCCTTGCTTCGGTTGAAATCCACTGAACATTTTGATTGTTCTGCTTCCTCTTTTCCTGAATCTTTACTAGTAGTGTCAGACATTCCTCTATATCGTGGTCTGATGCGTGGAAGTACATATAAGTTGTTGGTGGAAGTGGACATTCCCGTGCATAATGTCCTAGTTGCTGACAATTGTGACATGTGACTGGTCCTCTACCACATCCAAAACCTCTTTTGGCTCATCCTCCTCCTTGTTAGCTTGCTTGGTCACCTCTCGGCACGTTATACTGTGGTACTTGATTGTACTGAGCGGTATTGTACTGGGGTTGTGTTGGATTGTACTCCGGCTGCACGTTATTGTAGGGTTGCTGCACAATATTGTACTACTATTGTGCAATGTTGGATGGACGTGGGGCTTGATTGAGTTGTGGCGTTGCTTTCCCAGTCATCATTTCGGCCTGTAGCCTATATGCATCTGATGTTCTCTCCCGCATCAACACCATAGTTCTACAATCTTTATCATCATGGCCCACTGATTTGCAGAAGTTGCAATATGAATTCTTTGGAACTGTCTAGTATTTATGCATCATCGTGTAGTGATAATGGTCGTGACCCGGTTTCTTGCATATTTCACACCATAATCCTCCCCGTGGTAGCGGATTTGGCATACCTGTTTCCATATACTACATGAATGTTGGGCATTTGTTCTTGTGGTGTCCTTCTGTCCTGCATGTGGTGCACCAAACGGCTTCTCGTTTGTCCTTGTTCTTATTCTGGTTCAACTGAAATGTTAGATTCTTCAAATCCTCCTTCAATTCCTCAATAGCCGGGTTCGTCTACTGGTACCGGTTCTCTTCTAGTTGCAAGGATGCCTGCAGAGCCTCTACCTATGTCTAAAATTTCTGTTTTTGTAAGGGATATTTTAAGTGTGGGAGTAGTGAGTTGACAAACATGTGTCGATGCTGCATCTCGGTCATAAGGTATTTTAGTTTTCCCCTTAGTCCCTTGAATCTCTAGTCAATCTCCTATACAGACTATCCTGGTTTCTGTCTTATCTTGATCATCTCGTTCATGTATAGATCCTATGAGCTTGGCTTATGGAACTCTTTAATCAATAGCTTCTTAATGTCTGCCAGTGTCCTTGTTGTCCCGGGGGCACTGTTTGTGTCTAGACTCATGTAACAGTCTAGTGCGTGGTCTCTTAACGTAATAGCTAGCTATGTGAGTTTGGTATCTTCGTCAATGATCTACTTTTCTTCCTAGATATTTTCGCAAATGAACAAATGCTTCTCAGGGTCTTCTGCTTCTTCCCCTCGAAATTTTGGTAACCTGATAGTGGGATCATGTCCTGCCATTATGAATACTGAACTACTACCTCCTCTGTGCTGTGTAGATACTTGACTAGTGCTGCCTGAACTGGCTCCTCCACTTGTTGCTCCTTGTGTAGATGTACTTCCTGCTATCAAACTTCCTTCGAAATTCAGTTGTCTAAACGACAGTGTTCTCTTTGGTGTATTAGTCCCACATGGGTTTATAGGTTCCACACTGACATTAATATGGATAGGATGGTTGCCTTCTCCTCCCATTCTTGGACCTCTCATCTTCCTCTCGTATGTTGCGCGCAGAATTTCCTCAATATGCTCCATAGCCCATAGATCCTCTACCTCTTCCTCATTTCTCACCAAGCCTTCCCTCGCGACTACAACTCTCTTCTTGGTATTCACCTTATATTGGTAGGGTACTCTGCTATGTGTCATTCCTAATGATTCCAAGATCCACTTGATCTAGTCGTCATCCATCATGACCGGGTCCAAGGGTTCCTCCTCTTTCTTGCCTTTATCCTTATCTCCTTCCATTTATCCTCTCTCTGTCAGTGTTTCCCCCCTTCCCCCATGCACGCAGGGAAGTTTAGCTGTTTGATTCCATTGTCATTACACCTTTGTTATATAGTATTATCTTAATAGAAGTATACAAGGATTGAATGTACCTTCCTCGTGGTCCACGTAGAAATTCTTTCTCTGCTATGTTGTATGACTTTGCTATGTCAACTGCAAATTCTGTGATGAAACCTGCCACAATACTGTCAAGCCAAAAGTCTACTACGCAAGTGAATTTGTTGTTCACCTGCTGTAATTGCTCAATCTGTACCGGAGTCCAATATAGTTGTCGAATCCGGTTCGTCACGTGGTTATCCTTCAACCTTAGTATCCACTCCTATAGTAAATGAGGAAAATCACAGAAAAAGACTTCGTGTAAATCAGTAAACACGTATTTGTCCAGATATTTGCGAGGTGTGATTATAGGGTTTCTATTGTCTTTCTGTGAAAACTATAGCTCTTTGGTTCTCAACCAGCCTTCAATTTCTACTTTCATGGGGTTCCAAGGTCTAAACATTCCTTTCTAATGTCTCATTTCTCTTCTTGTTTCACTCGTTCTTTTCTCGTTCAATCTATCTGATCTACTCAGTCCTCTCTTGTTCCTATTAACACGACAACAAAACCATTTATTGGTTACTACTCTCCTTTACCATCTGAGTTATTGAACCAGGGTTCATGTATTTTGGGTTTCCAACAAAGCCTCTAAAACTATCGACCCTCCTGGTAAACTAGAAGGCAACACAGTACACAGAGTGCACTACGCAGTCTCACCCGAGATAGCTTTAAATGGGTGGTTGTAAGACTCAGGTGCTTACAACCTAGGATTGAGTATGAGATAGGGGTTTATTATTCAGAGCCATATACTACGAATTTTGATTTCAATCTACTATTACTCACGGGTGCACATTTATATTTCACAGTTTATCTCCAGAATAGCACAATCGTATTCCATAACAATGTATTAACTCATTCATTAAGCATAACAACTAACTGCTAAAACAAAACAAAGATGTACATGCATTCATCACATTACACAGATATTACCGTGGTTCACCCCCTCCTGGGCTATGCCCACAAATATTTGTCTCTTGGCTCTTTTATTATGCTAGTTCTGGATCTCCATCTCCGTGCACTTACCATTCTCCCTAGATGGGTAAGATCTGTACGAGGCGAACTAGATCACACCAGGCTCTACAACCTACGATCTAATCCTCAGATATTCCTTCTCTCCTCTATTCTTAGCTCAACAACTTATAAAATTGATCCATAACAGTATTACATAACGCATCAACTCGTACCTACTATTATAGAGTATTACAAAAGCCGAACTAATACAAAAGTGAACCAACCTCTATATGATACCTGCATATCTCTATTTATATATATCGGGCTCTTTATCCATTTACAATGTATTACCAAAACCCTAACCCTACCGACGTTAGGTCTTCCTCCCATGCGCGCGTGTTGTTCTTCCTCCAGCTGTCACTTTCCTTGTGCATGCTTTCTTGCATGCGCACGTGCTGTTCTTCCTCCAACTGTTACTTTAGTTTATGCACACTTTCTTTTCCACGATCATCCTTCTTTCCACTTTGGCCTGGTGCCAACAATGGTGTAATTCTAATAAAGGTACCAATGTTATGTTCTAGTATCTTTACTCAATTGTTGAAGACACCTCATCTTTGGAAAAACACTTGGAGGAGGTGAACAATGAATGAGAGTGTATATGGCCTTCATGCAATGATTGAAAAATGGCTAAAAACCTAATTTTTCTCACTCTTTTTCACGCTCTAAGGCCATTCGACTAACGACTTTAGGTTTCCCTTTTCATTTGTGATTTTTATTCCCTATATTTTGAAATAAGGATGATTATGAGACAGAATGACATATACTAGGTATGACCTGTATCTAAAACATCGATTACTATTGAAATTGTCTAATTGGACTTGAATGAATTCTTATAAAAATCTGTAGAAGTCAAATTTCGGGGGACCCATGGCATCTACAGATAGGAGTGTTAATATTATGGTAGCTGCGGGAGGTATTTACCCCCACGTGTGAACCTGACAAGAATAGAAGACTTCGGGAAGCAAGAGAAACCCTAATAAGTTGGCTAATAACCCTAGAAGCCTTGTCGGCTCAAGAAGATAATTTATATTAGGCTATTAGCCTCCAAGAGAAGAAGTCGGCCAAAAATAATAATAATATATTGAACAGACACATACCCAGAAGTAGAAGTCGGCCCCAACAAAACTGGTAGGATTACTATAAATACAGGGCGCTAGTTCTCATTTTCAGCATCTCAGAATTGTAGTTTTCCCAGTTGGTGTACACTGCAGTTGCAGTCTTGTGCGTAGGTTTGGAGGAGGGTTGCAGGTGCAGCTGCAGCAACAGCTAGTTCTTAGTTTTGGCTTGAATATCTCTTGGCTAGGGTTTGGACTATCTGATCAACTTTTTGTGATGCGCTACTCTTTATTTGGCTATCTAGCCTAGGGTTTGCTTCCGGAGGAATTCTCAGTCAAGGTTAAGGTGCTCGGAGGGAGGCTTTGGCCTATGGTTGGGTGACAAAGGTATCATCAATGGTAAAACGAGCACACCATATTCTATATTCTAACAGGTTATGGGCCCACACCCCTTCAGTCAGCCTAAAATGCTGGAAGGAAAGATAGCCGCTAAATATTGAGCTCGTTGAGGAACTACCGCTAGGGTTACTAGCAGGAGCAGCTTCTAAAAGCACTGCAGTTAGGGTTACTAGCAGAAGCAGTTGCAGAAACCCTAAACCTCTTGTTGAGGCACCTTAAGTGACAATATTGTCCTAATCTCTGGATAGATCAGTGTGCCCTAGCCCAGCGCATCTCCTGGTACTCTCAGAAGGCCAAGACGTGAAGTTTGGATTTTTGGTCAAATCTAGGGTTTGACCAAGTCAAGCAAGCCATGACGAACTCTATGAAGTTTGAGAACAAGCTAGATGGAGCCTCTAACTTCAGAGCATGGAAGACAAGGATTGACCTCATCCTTGCTAAGAATAAAGTGTTGGATATTGTGAAAGGAAAGATCGTGAAGCCAGAGTTTAAAGAAGGAGAAGAGAAGGAACCACAAAATGTTGCAGCTATGGAGAAGTTCAAAGATGTTGACATCAATGCCATGAGTATCATAGTG
>JASDQU010174287.1:0-11657 GCA_032191745.1 Picea mariana | reverse complement strand
TTTTTTTGGTTTTTCGTGTTTGGTTTTTTCAGATCTTTCTCTCTTTCAAAATTCCCTTGCCCTCTCTCATATCCCTCTTCTTTCAGCCCTCCCGACCCTTCCCCCTTCCCTATTAACCCAACCCCTCTCCCATTGTTCCCTCAGGACATCGTCCTTGATCCCTTTCTCTCTAAACCTTTATACTTCTCCCAGTTTATATTGACCCATGTTCAAAGTTCCTCTCTCTTTTATATCCTTCTTGGATTTGTTATGTGGACTCTTCAAGCACCAATATTGCTCATCTCTGGAAATCCTTTTTTTGTTGATCCTTTAGTGAAATTGCTACAGGGTGATCATTTTATCATAGAGATCAGGGATAATAGAATATTGAACTTGGATATTTCCATTACAATGGATCCTTTGTGGGTCGAGGTTAAAAGATATTTGAAGCCTTTTGAGACAATATTGGAAGGAATATAGGAACAATACAATGAGAATTCAGGAAGAATAATCACTATGGAAAACATTGTGTCATTCGTCCTTAATAGAACAAACAAAATTATTCAAGAGAATAATCAATCAAGGGAAATGGACCAAACAATACTAATGCTTGATCCAGGTGGATATTGGTGGCCACCCACGTATTCCAATTGGCTCATCTTGACAGTTTTTAGTTCAGCACGTTCTTCTGTAACTCTTTGTAATTGTGGGTTCTACACTTTTGGGGTTGACTGAAGCCCTACACAGCTTCCAGGTGGATATTGGTAGCCTCCCACCTAATCCAACTAGATTATTTTGGAAGTTTCCATGTCAGTACATCTTTTTGTACTTCCAGGGCCGTTTTGGGGCCCTAAACAGTGTTTTTTTTGCTTCCACGGTCAAAATATAGACAAAGTCATATTTTGACAACATAATGTGTAGTTCTCAAAAATACCTTTCCAACAAGCTATCACGTGCCTAAAACAGAGTTCGAATGCAAAATTTATGACCCCGGGAAGTTGAGGTACCAACTTACGCATCAAGGCCCACATAAATTTTGGCGTTTCATCTCCTAGGGTTAGGTTTTTGGATGTCTAGAGTTTTTTCATTCATGACTAATCTTAAAAAGGCCTCTAGAACCTCATTGTAATCATTCTACTCATATGGATTCACATAGCAACCACATCTCTTCTCATAGATAGCTAACACCATTCAAGCAAGTTGTTTTCAGTCAGTTTTACAGTTTCAGCCTATTTTGTTTATTCAATGGAAGTTATTGTTCACTAGATATTTATTGTTACTCTCTGTATCTCTGTGTTATTGTATTCATTATGTTATTCATTTTGTTCTGCTCATAAATCTGGATCAGTGGTATCAGAGCGGTCTGCTCTTCATTTATTTTTCTTCGTGCATGTCCCCGACAAGATCTATGTACAAGAAGTTTTGGGACTTGAACCAGTGAAGCCTTTGCAAGATCGGTCACATCGAGCCTGAAAACAACTCATGGGGGGTGAGAAGAGAGATGATGGAGCAAGACATCCTTTTAAATTGTTTCTTGAGGAATCCCTTGCACGACAAAGGAACGAAATGATGGATAATGTTGCATAGATCCTTTGGCAATTGCCCACAGGAGACACAGCTTCATCAAGCGGCCATGAAACCCCCTTCAAGGTACAAGTAAATTTTGGTATTCCATTATTTTAAGGACTGATAGATACGAATGTTGTATATAAATAGTTGAATCTACTCGAAGGGTATTTTTCAGTTCACAATTTTTCCAACAGGGAAAAGATTACTTTTGCACTCCTCAAGGTCGTCCCCCATGTTAAGGACTAGTGGGATACTTACTCTGAGCAAAGGTCCATAGAGGAATATGAAATATTTGCGGTAGCCCCTACATGGGATTCCTTTAGGGATGCCATTAAAGAATAGTACTACCCTGTTGGAAGATATGAGGACCAGTACACAAGATGGACCATGCTATGTCAAGAAAGGGACCAGATAGTACTAGATTTCACCAATATTTTCCATACTTTGTGATCCAAATTGGGTATCAAAGACTCTGAATTACATCTAATGCTCAAATACCATAGTTTTATGCATAGATACATTCAAACAAAAATGGAGTTTATGGAAATGGCATCATTAGATGTGTCTTATAGATATGATGTCAAGATCGAGCAAAAATTTAAGCAGAAGAGGTGAGAGTTTGGATCTGCAAACTCCTCACAGCCAAAGTAGGGAAAAGGTGGCCCCAACCCACAACACAAGGGATGAAGCAAAGATGTCCACTCTCATGAAAACTAGTCCAAGGCGTAACCCAAGAAAGGTAATGAGAAGTTGAAGAAGGACATGGGAAAGTGGTGTGAATAACATAAAATCCCTTGGCACAACACTAAAAAATTTCGCTCCAAGCAATCACTAGTGGTCAAGCTGAAAGATTCCAAGTGAGAGGCAGATTCAAACTCTAAATCAAAAACAGGGTCCAATACTTGGGCTACATTGTTGATGAGCATGGGGTACAAGTGGATCCAGCTAAGATCCAAGTCATTTATGAGTGGTCGGCCTTGACCACACTATACGAGCTTCTAAGCTTCTTGGGACTTGCCAACTTCTACCGACGGTTCGTGTTGGGATTATCCCATATTGCATGGGCCCTCATCCAAGTGACCAAGGGTGGTGGCAGGGAAAATTTTGCATGGGGGATGACACAAAAATGAGCATTTGATGATCTCAAGCATCGCTTGTGCTCAGCTCCAGTACTCTCCTTACCTGGTTTGCACCAACCTTTCAAGATTGAGACTGATGCATTCGACTATGTTGTAGGCACAATTCTCACTCAACATGGTCATCCAATACCATACCATAGTGAGATGCTCTTAGATATCATTTGGAAATACAACACCTATGATAAAGAAATGTATTCCATTGTACAACCCTATCATCAATGGAAACATTACATTCTGGGAAAGGAGACAATCATCCACACTGATCACAAGCCCTTGTAGTTCATACAGACACACGGGAAGTTGCAGAACAACTGTCATCAAAAGTGGTCCACATACCTATAGCAGTTCCATCTCGACATCAAGTATAAGACAGGGATAAAAAATCATGTCATTGACTGCCTCAGTCGACCTCATGTGATTGCACTCGCCACCATGCTCCATTCCTATGGGCATGAGGCATCTGATTGGCCCCAACTTTATCAGCAAGATCCTGACTTCACCACCACCTATCAGCTCTTGGGTACATGCCCGAATGTCACCGATTTTCACATTCATAATGGACTATTATGCCATTTGGTCCACCTCTATGTTCCTGCAAGAGAGCATGTAAAGATGACTATGGATGTTCACTATAGTAGGATTGCAGAACATTTTTGCATGGAGCAAACTATGGTCACTCTACAGAAACATTTTTATTAGTCAAAACTTCAACAGGACATCAGCAAGTATATTAGATCTTTCACTTCCTATGTCATTTCCAAGTCAACCATTGAAAAGAAAGGATTATACACCCCTCTTCCTACTCCTGAGAGGCCTTGGGAATCCATATCGATGGATTACATGTTTGTTCTTTTGTCCACCAATAAAGGAAATGATTATGTATTTGTGGTGGTTGATTGGTTTTTGAATATGGTCATTCTCACAGCCTCCAAGAAGAGCATCACAACGGTAGATATTGCCAAGCTCTTCTTTGAACGAGTATGGGTCCATTTTGGGATACCATGGACCATCATCTCTGATCAGGACAACAGGTTCCTCAACATATTTTGGTCGAGTATCTGGTCACTGTTGGACACCAAGCTCACTAAATCCACTTCCTTCCACCCTCAAACCAATGGCCAAACATAGGTCATCAATCGGATGAATGCGCATATCCTACGCATGTATAACTCTAAGCATTTGTGTGCCCCAACAAAGTTCAAAGTTCAACTGCACCTGTCATTCGAATATCTTCTATAACATTAGGATCAAGCCATGTTGTCTCTAACTTCCTAGGTTTTCCTTTGATTCGACTGTCGTATAGTAGAACTAGTTCTCCATTTTTTTATCTCCTTATTTTTTAGATAAAAATAATGCCATGCTTTTTGTTGTTGTTTTTGAACTTCTTGGTGGTGCATTTGTATTAATCTTCCTTCTTCTAGCTTTTTCAATTTGAAAGACGATCTTGCATGCTTCTGTCTTGGTCTAATTTAGCAACAGCTTCTACTCTGTCTGAGTTGGCCTAGAAGTGAACTAGTATCACAACTTCTTGTCCATAGAAAATTTTAAAGGGAGCCTCTCGAGTTGATCTCTTATAAGCAGATATGTATGCCCATAAGATTGTAGGAATTTTTTCATCCTATTCATTCTTGTTGATGTTGCAAATTTTAGTGAGTCCTTTATCTAGTGTCTTATTAAATGTTTCAACAACACCATTTGCTTAGGGATGGTATCTCATTATTCTTCTATGATCAATGAGAAATTTATTTAGTAGGACTTGGATCGTCTCATTTACAAAGTGTGTCCCTTGTTCATTGATTAGAGTTAGTGGACATCCAAATCTTGTGATTATGTTCTCATAAATAAATTTTGCTTCTACTTCTTTAGTGCATGTTTCGACTGGTTGTGCTTCCGCCCACTTAGTCACATATTCAACTGCAGTGATAATATATTTGCGCCTGTTCTTTTTTCTCTCTGAAGAAATGGACCAACAAATTTGATGGCCCAAATCAAATGGTAGATTAGAATTGAATGACTATAATGGCATTTCATTCTTCCATGGAGTTCGACCCATTTTTGACATCTATCACAATTCTTGACCTGCTCCCAACAATCTTTATGTAAATTCGGCCACCACAGACCTTCCTGAAGTATCTTCCGCATTGTCATGTCAACATGAAAGTGGCCCCCAGTTTTTACTATGTGTGCCTCGTTGATAATTTCTTATCTTTCATGTTCTAGAGCACATCTCCTTAAGACGTCATCATGTCCCATTTTGTATAAGTATTCATTTATGAGTGTGTATGGTGTTGCTTTTAGAGCTAACACTTTCTTTTTATTTGTTGAGATATCATCGAGTGCCTTCCCTTCCTCCAAGAAATTTTCTATTTATTCTATATCTTTTGGTGTTGCTTCGACACAGAATAGATGTGCATCTAGAAGTCCATCCACAATGTCAGTCAGGTCCTCCCCTGTCTCGAGTCACAAAAAATGGTTAGGCCCGACGTTCTTTTTCCTGAGTCGGACGATTATCTCGAATTCAAATTCTTGGAATAGTAGTAACCAATGACATATTTTTCCTTGATGGATAGGTTTATTGACTACATATTTTAATTCATGATGATCTATAAAGAATGTGAATGGGTTTTCCAATAAGTAGTGTCAGAACTTCTGCAAAGTGAATATCATCGGCAAGGCTTCACTTTATGTGGTCAAGTAATTCCTTTCTACTTTATTCAACTTCCTACTAACATATGTGTTTGGGTGGTCAATTGTGTCGCCGTATGGTTGCGCTAGAATAGACCCGATAATGACATTTGAAGCATCGACATGGACCTGAAACCTTCTTGACCAGTTGGGAAACTTTAGTATGGGGACTTTGACCAGTTTCGTCTTTAAAATTTTGGATGACTCCTAGCAGTCTTAAATCCATTTAAACTCAATTTCTTTCTGAAGTAGCTCATCCATTGGGAAAGTGATATCTGAATAGTGGCATATAAAGTTTAGGTAACACACAGTATGTCCGAAGAAGATTTTAATATGTTTCTGGTTTACAGGTGGCTTCAAGTTGAGGATGATTTTGATTTTTTCCATGTCAACTTTTACACCATCCTTGCATACCACATGACCTAAGAGAATGCCAATTGGTGTGGAAAATATGCACTTCTTAATATTGAGAGACAATTAGATTTGTTTGCATCACTCAAGCATTAATCTAAGTCATTGTATGTGGTTTTTGAATAGGTTGTATATAGTCCAATCATTGAAATAGACAGCCATTGTCTTGTATATGTATTCTTGAAATTCTTTTACTATTATTCTTGAAAATACTGATGGGGAATTCTTTATCCCAAATGGAATTACCCTATAGGCGAAGGAGCCAAATTCAGAGACAAATATCATCTTTGATTGATCTTATTTAGCTATAGGGACTTGATTGTATTCAGAAAATATGTTTGTGAATGAGTAGCATGCAGGACCTACAACTTCATTAATTATTTTGTTGGTGAATGGAGTGGGGAATCGATTCGTTAAAGTTATTTTGTTGAGACCTCCGAAGTCAATGCAAATTCTTAACTTCTTAGGGTCATGCTTCTTCGGTTGAAACACTATAGGAGTTGCCCATTATGCTTTGTCGATTGGATAAATGATGCCTGCTGATAGCATTCCTTCGATTTCTTCTGAATGATGGGCTTGTATTTGTAAGCTAATTTGTAAGGTTTCTTTTTTATTGGGTTTTCTCCCATAATGAGTTCAATTTTCATTTCTCCCATTTCTTCTACAAGTCCTTTTAGATATTTATAGTCTCATGCAAATACATCTTGATATTCATTGAGTAAGTTGACTATGTCAGTTGTCTCCTTCTCTGTCTAATGGTCACCTGCTCGTGCCATTTTTGGTCGATCGATATTTGATATATTGAACTCTTTTGTCTTTACTTCAACATTCATCCACTCTAGTGGTTTTGCTTCTTCAAGGTGTCGATAATATTTAGGTTGTTCAATTTTCTCCTTTTCTTCCATAGATATTTTTAATATTGAATTTACATGGTTTTTCATCGTTGGATGGTTACTTTTCCATCGAAAAATCTGGCCAGGACATGTTGTATTTTCCATATCGATTATTTGTGTTATTGAAACAAGGTGGCAAGATGATGTCGATCCTTTGTCGACCGCCATCTTCCCTTTTTCCTTTTGTATAGCTAGTGTCAGTTTTTCTAGGAAGATTTTAATTTGTTGTGTTGTTTCTCTTAGATGTTCCTTCTCCGAAATAAATTCCAAGTCTTTGATAAAAATTTCTTTAATGTCGGACCAATTGAGTGTATGGCCACATGCTTCTTCAATTTTGTACCATTTATTTGGTATTTCATCTAGTGTGCTTGGAAACATGTGTGGCCATACCCTTTCATATCTATATCCTATTCTACGTCATTCAGTCTCACAACGGTGGATATATTCGACTAGGTCGTACCCAACCTTGAAGATAGGGATGAAGGTTGCTTTGAATAGTTTATTTTCTCTGAAGCATTCCATAAAGTAAGTTGATATAGTTATCCATGTTTTCAGTATTTGGGAATGTGTTTCCCACCATCTTGCGACTTGGCCTATAAAGGTTTCCACCAAGCTTTGAGTTCTTCCCTGTTCTCCAACAAATTTAGAAACTTCCTCGACACGCGTCCACGAAACATTTCATTCGTTGTAGTATATCAGATTTTGCATCGTTTTATCGGTTGAAACAAGTGTAGGAGTTTGTCAAAGTCTCTTTGCATACACTATAGGTATTGCCTAAATTGAGTAGCATGTTTTGGAATGTTTAATTGGGATGGCCTCAATAGTCCAACAATATTTTGAGTGTGCCTCATAATTTTCGATCTGCCAATTGTATAGAGCTGATTCAAAATTGTGTCTGAGCAACAAGGGACATTTTGTTGATATTTGTCCTTGAGAATTTGGTTCGATATAATCTCTTTGCTCCTTGATTATTTGGTACATACATCGTGCTTCATGATCTTTGTCCAATGACTCACTCCAAGGTTTCCCTTCACTAGGGTCTATAGGAATTATTATTTTTCTTTCATTCCCTTTTAACTTGATTATGTCCTTTTCGAGGGAGATATTTTCTTTCATTTTTCGTCTCAATGGTCGATCGACAAATGATGCATATGCTGGAATTCCCTCGACTAATTTGATTACTTCAAAGTCATTTGATGTTGGTATACCCATAATATAAGTTTCAATGTTTATGGGTATAGCAATAGGCTTTATTAATATTTGAGTTGCTAGCTTTAGGTAATTCAGTGTTGGTGCTAATGAAGGTTGACTTATCTGTATCCATGTATCCTGAGATAGGATATTTACTTGTGATCCAAAGTCAATGACTAGTAGGTTAATCAATACCCCATGAATTTTCAAGTCGAACCATGGGTCATAATATTTATTCTTATAGGAAAGTTGACTGACGTCCTTAAATGATCTTTGTCCTTCTTTATACTCTCTTAGTATATTAAGCAAATCCAACAATCGACCGACTAAATGTTTTTATTTTAAGAGTTGTAATAATTATTTTACAATGTCTTCATTTTGTCTTCTTCTGTTTCGTTGGTCTTGATCATAATTTCTAAAGAATTTAAGTGCTTCCCTCATAGTGTGTTCTTCTTTGTCTAGATTTGGAAACTGACTAGAATTCCGTAGTTTTCGATCATGTAAGGAAATATTATCCCGTCCTGGACCCGATCTAGTAACGACATGTAAGTTCTTTGAATTTAACACTTCTTCTTTGGAGACTACTTGTAGGAGGCTTACGTTCATTTTAGTCATGATCTTATCAACTACTATTGGACCGTCTTCTAGTAAACGATCACTGATGCCACAAATATTACAAAATTTCAAGTCGGCCTGGTCTTTTATTGGGCAGTCGGGGATAATGTGGTTGTGTTTCCAGCAATTGTAACAGTAAGGTCAACCTAGGCCTTGACCTTAGAATCAGGCTTGACCGTGGCTACCTCGACCATGAAATCAACCATAGTAATCAGTTATTTTCCTGTAGTCATTATTCTGATCAGTTGCTTCAGTGTGATAGACTATATTTACATTTATGTTTCATGCATTTAGTCGACACTCAGATGGTCTATGGTTATGAATTTCACAAATATGGCACCACTTAGTATTTTTCAAATTGTGCAGACAATCTTGTACAGTATGGTCGATCAAGGTTTCACATATGTTACAATTTGTTTATGCTTGCACTCGTCATGCATCTTTTGCTCCTGGTACTTGATCGTTAAGACTACAAGTATCTTTTGTATGACCATCTTTGCAACATGTGGTACACCACACCTCGCTTCTTCTTAAGGATAGATTTTTAATGATCTATTGTAGATGTTCTATTTTCATTCTATCCTTTTTGTCGACAAGGAAGTTGATGGGTCGTCATCATCCGAGTTGACACGTTGCACTTTTTGTAATGCGTCTTCACATGAGGTTATCTCATAGAGTCGTAATGGAGTTCTGATTCATTGTAGAAATCTGGCTACGTACCATTGTACTAGTAGAATTTGATCGATTGTCGATGGTATTTGGCTAAGTATATATTTGAATATTTTGTCATATTCATGAACCGACTCACCTGGTCGTTGATTTATTTCTTTTAGTTTTTTTGTGGCCAAGTGTGTAACATCTTGGACCTTATAAAATGATAAAAAGTTGTTATTTATTTCTGATTTTGATTGATTCTGATTTTCTATGAAATTCACGAACCATGTTAGAGCACGGTGTCGAAGAGCGGCACCAAATTGTGCCATTTGCTTATCTTCATATAAGATGTTAGTTGCATCCAATAATTTTTCACATACAAACCAATGTCTTCTCGGATCCTCATCTCCTTCATGAAGGGGAATATTATTGAGTCCCATGGTTGTTATTTTAAGAATGTTGGATTTTTGTGAACCTCAACTTATCATACTTCTCGACTAGGATGTCGGCCAGTCTTCTAATGGATGGTATTCAAGGAGTAATTGCTTCTTGCTTTCTATAGAAGTTACTTCTTCAGTCTGACAACTTTGGTCTTTATATTCGATGATATGTCATTCTATTGGACATGTGGGTTCACAACTATAATCTATTAGGTTGTGTTCTCTTGACATGAGATTTTGTAGGGGGGTTGGGTTCGAGAGATCCTTGATATGAATGAGCATTGTATCGACTTCATTTTTTTCTGGCTCGACAACCAGTGTGTCACGTAAGTTTCCATGCTCGTCGATTCTATACCATAATATTGCATATTTTTCGTCGATCTAAAGTCTTTGTTGAAGGAAAATTCGAGGGTTGGTTGCTTGAATAGGAGGAGTGCATATCGTTGGTTCCTAACTCTTCTTAAACCAAGTTTTCATATTGGTTTCTCGTTTATCGGAACCCATGCTAGCCTCTATCAATTGTGCTTCATTACTTCTATCAAGGATCATTGCAGCTATTGTTATTGCCAGCTCAGGTCGATTTCTTTCAGACTCAGACTGCTCACGCGCTCTATCAAGTTGATCTCCTCCAACCATTCTTCTATTCAACTTCTGGTTGGTCCACAGGTTATGAATCTCCTCTCTTTTATTTTGTCTCTTGTCTCGCTCCAATTTTTGTATGTCAGACGTTTGTTTATAAATTTTCTTCCCTCTCGAAGACATTTATGCTTCAATCGAACGAATGCTATTATTCTCTTTTCTTATGGCATCTCAAGGATTAGCCAACCCTTGAATGCTACCCCGACTTACTCGGAGTCGTTGAATATAACCATGTTTATTTTCTCAAGAAGTAATCCCACACTTGTTTTGTATCTTTGCACCTTGCTGCTAGGAATTCAACCCACTTTTCATCTCTCTCTACCTGGTGATTATTTTGTGGTGGTGTACCAAGTCAAGGTCAGAATTCAACAATGTCACCTACGCCTTTATCGAGCAAAAATTTATGAAGTAGTCAGGTAATTGTGCACATGAATCTGTCGTGTAGAATTTGTATTTTATTGTATTGAGGGATGTTCGATCCTCAATAGCTTGTTTTCTTATGTAATCTTTCGTGATTCGTTCAACCCACTTGTGCAGATTCGTTCGACCCCCCTTTGTAAGCTTAAGGGTTAATTTTTCGTAAGGCGTCAATTTACACATTACCATATTTTTTTATGTACTCAAACAAGGCTTTTGGGATAGCTTCTAGAAATATTTTGTGGGTCTCCAAGAAAAATCATGATCGTGCTTCTACTAGCATTAGGTTGTTTCTTCTTACATCATTCTTAATGTAATTCTCAATTTTTCTCTCCCACCATTTGTGTATGTCTTGTAGAGTTATTATCTGACCACCATCCGACTGTTAGCGGAGCTGTCGTGTCGAAATGAAACCCTGGCAGTTGGAACCCACCATCATTTGTGCCCCATTATGAACATTAACAGTATTAAGAACCAATTCGTTGATGGAGACCTTCCCATTCTTCGGCAATAAATAAAGAAACTACTCTATATGAACATTTGCATGCCCAAGTTCAGAACTACCAACAATGGAACCGATGGCTCTAAAAGGAATATCATAACATATTCCTAAAGTCATAAGTCTTTATGATATGATTTTATCCTAAGTTCCTAAGTGGTGGAATGAATTACCAAGTGGAGGATGAAGTTGTTCTTCGAGTGCCATGTGTCAAAAAAAAACATGCATATTTAAAGGGGGGATTTAGTGCAATTTGCATTCCTTCCACTCCATCATTTTGATATTTGCATGTAGAGTGAGAGGAGAGGAGCCACTATAACTGGGTATCATTGTAACCTTGTTTGAAGAAGCAGGTTGTCAAGCCTGTAGAGCATTCTCTTTGAGTATGAGAATTGTTGGGAATAGGTTTTCATGTTTGTTTGCCTAGTGGGTGTTAAGAACCAAATATCAATATAGCATAGAAAAACCTCAGAAAAAGTACTCAACGCCTTGAAAAAGAGATAATTTCAGATAATAAGCCTCTTCG
>JASDQU010174285.1:0-20766 GCA_032191745.1 Picea mariana | reverse complement strand
GGCACAGTTGTTCTTTCAAAATGTTTGGGTGCATTTTGGATTGCCTAAGTCCATTATTTCTGATCGGGATTCTCGATTTGTTGGAAGTTTTTGGTCGAGTTTATGGGCACTCATGGACACCAAACTTAAAAAGAGCACAACTTTTCATCCGCAAACAGATGGTCAGACAGAGGTGTTAAATCGTACAGTGGTGCATCTTCTTTGTGCTTATTGCAGCAAGCATCCTAAACTTTGGGATGAGCATTTACACTACATTCAACATGCGTACAATCGAGCTAAGCACTCTTCGACTCAAACGTCGCCATTTGAAGCATGTTTTGGCTATTTTCCCAAGTCTCCTTTAGATTTTATCTTTGGGAAGGATATTGTTGTCGATGGTCAATATGACATTGATAGGGCAGAAAAGTTCATTGAACAAATTCAGTCGATACATCAAGTGGTGCAAGAGCAGTTGGAAAAGAGTCAAGCCAAGTACAAGACGAGACATGACAAGCATCGTGTTGATCACAGTTTCCAAGTTGGAGATGAATTTTGGCTTTACATCAGTAAGGAGAGGCTTAAAGGAGAAGGAAAAAAGTTGAAACTGATTCGATATGGTCCTTTCAAGATTATCGACAAGATTGGTAACAATGCTTTTCATTTAGATTTGCCTCCTTATATGCAGATGTATGCAGTTGTTAATGTTGAGAATTTGAAATTGTATGAGCCTCCGTTGATTTATGATCAAGGAGAGAATGTTCAGATTCCTTCCATAGATGATTTTTCCCCAGAGTATCTTACAGAACTACATGAAGACACCATCCTTGACAGGAGAATGCGAACTTCAAAATGAGGAAATGTGGAGTATCTTCGAGTTGGTCTTAAAGGGATGAATCCAAGCAAATCCAAGTGGATTGAGGTTGGAAGGGTGAGGGAACTATACCCTCATCTTCACTTAGACTGAAAATAGTCTTTTGGAGGTCCAAAAGCTTCCCAATGGGGAGGTGTGATCAGGGGATCAAATTTTGCTCAAAAATTCAAAGTGCTTGGAATTGCTTCAAACCAGACAAGAGCATAGACCTCGTCATTGCAAACCCAACGCAACTCGTTTGTTCTCAAACGGACATCGGGAGCGAGAGATATTGCAATCTGTTCGGAATGTCAAACAGGCAAAAAAGTGGACGCTGACTGTACAGTCCGTACATGCTGACGTGGCAGGGTCGTACATCCATACACTGATGTGGCAGGGTCGTACATCCATGTGATGACATGGCAGTGTTTGGTTGGTAGCTGAGGACGAATGGTAGTTTGACACGTGGCATCGTTTGGACAAAGTAATTGGGTGCCACGTGGCCCAGTCATGGGCTGCCACGTGGCACCCCGATATTGGCATTTAGTTTGTTGCTTAAAACTTGTATGGGGTCCGTGGGGGTCGAACCCTAGACCTCCCTTTGGCTCTGCGCATTGGTGGAGTGTGGGCTACCACTAGCCCACACATTGTTGCTTGTTTAATATATGTAATGCAATGTATTTCAAAACAATTTATGTAACGGTCGGCGGGGGTCCGGGATGGGGCTTAGCCCCAGCCCCTGGTCACACTTGCACTACATATGACTCTACTCTCCGTTAAATGGCGCGCGGGGTTTGAAATGCATAGCCCGTGGTTATAACATATGCCATACGACCATGCCCTCCGTGGAATGGGCGTGCGGGGTTTTATGTTTGCAATGTGTAAAGCCCACGGTTTTATGGTGATGCATGTGACCACAACCGGAGTGTGGAGGGGGGAGTTGGTACGGTTGGCACGGTTTCAACCGTTTGGCCCTTTTTTCCATAGTGCACAGTCATATGACCTTCATGTGCCCAGGTGCTAGGCGGTTAGGGGCTAGCGTGCCCATAACCGTCCTACAGTTCGCACCATTGGCGCGGTTGCGCCCGGTGTTGGGTTTCCACACTTTAAGTTGCGTGTGTGTCGGGTTCATCGAACAAGGGTGCGTTTTGTAGATGCAGAGACAACAAGCTTGAAGAGGGGACTTCCAGGAGTCCTAACTTCTTCGTTTTTCGACCGATTGAGGTGTCGAAAAAGCCCAGCTAAGGGTTTTTGGACGCTCTGAAGCCATTGGAACAGCCTGTTGGTCATTTTGAGCATCATAAGACATGTTTTTGAGCACTTTTAGCAATTAATAATAATGATCCATTGGAAGCTGGACCAGGAGATGTAGCCCAAGAGAGGGGTGAACTCCTTTATCAATTGTTGTGTTTATGTGCTTATGTTCATTGATTATGCTACTGTCTATTTGTATCTTGCATGAGTAATCCTTTAATTAATGTGTTGCAAAGTTGATCCATTTGCTTTTAACACATAAAATTTACTTGCAAATAATTTCAAGATTTCAAGTCTTCTTCATTTTTAGATCAAATATGTAGGAGGACGTTAAGGAGAGCGCATTGAGAAGTGAAGGAAAGACACCACCTAGCCCTGGAAGGTAATATATGATAGCTTGAATTGAATATGTTGGATTTTGTTTAATTCTATAGAAAAAATCATGATATATTATAACATACTTGAAACTTTTCATAGGCTCCCAAACACAACAAAAGCAAAAAAGGAAATATTAGATAAACATGGACAACACAAACTTGGCCAAGGTGGTTACTTGAGATTAAAAGATAGAATTGTAAGTACCGAATACTTTATTCATATTATAAAATATATCATCATGCAAATGTTATCTAATTGGAGCCAGTAAGCAAAAATACATATTTTATGCCATGCAATGCAGGCCGATAAATTCAACATTGCCGCCACAAAAGAAGACTTGATGCTCGGCTTCAAGGTCATATTTCAATATGTGATGGAAAATCAACAAAGGAAGGGATCAGAGACACAATCTGACCTTTCGAATGAGTTGGTAAATAAAATGAAAAAATTGTAGTTGTTGATTACTTTTCCAATATATTGACAATTGATTTAACCCATCAATTAATTATGTCTCTATTTATTTTAAGAAAGCAAGAAACATCGATTTATTTGACTGTGGTGGACAACCACACCATGATACTAGTGGTTCACAAACCCATGATCATGGTATGACTATATTTAAAATGAAATGTATAATATAATGATTATTAATATTTATCTTAGATGGTGTACCTATAACCTTTCTTGTTTCAATGATAGTGCATGTAGATGAGGGTGCTCGAAGAGGAGAGGAACCAATGACAATCCAACCAATGGTATCCACTACTCCTCCAGGTAAAACACATAGTAATGATATTCATACTAATGAAACATTGCTATGAATAATAACTAACCATATCTTTTTAATGCTTTTTGTTATTGTATTGGATGCATGTGTAGTGCATCAACATCCACATCCTGCTACTAGAAGTAGTAGAATGCTTGAGATGACCCATCACCTTCCAGCAGCAGAACAAGACCCAATAGTTGAAGGGCAGGATCAAGACGATATTTATGATGATACACTCATGAGTTTTATGAAAATGAAGAAACAAAAAAAGAATTGATTGTACATATTTTCAGGAAAATTTTTATTAATATAAATTATTAACTGTACAATTTTTTGTTTTTCTAGTTGTGCATGGAACTTATATGTTCTAAATGCATGTAATTTATTGATTTCATTTACCTTTAATTATTTTTTTTCTACTTGTTATGCATGATTGGGTATGGGGAATTGAGAGTGATGTGAGAGGGGGGGAGGGACCAAACAATCTTCTACCCTCATGTGGTTGGTCCTGTTTAGTAGAGAATAAATTGTTCTTGAAACCAAGAGGATCTCATTCATGAGTTATTCCCCTTTAGTATTTCTAGAGAATCATACATCTTTAATTATTATTCAGTCATATAATTTTTCATTCTCTTTTTCAAATACAAGCTCATTAATGTATATTTATTATTCAATCATTTAACCTATTATTGTATTTGAAAAATGCAGGTCTGAAGGGCGGTCACTTCCCTGATTGCAAGTAACATCATGTATCTTTAGTATTATCATGACATAATTTGATATTTTTTACCTATTGAAGCATCAAGTATGTTTTTCTAAACTAATGATGGTTAATTGTATAGGTATGTAGTGGGACAATATCCAATATTTTTTAGGGCACATTCGAAATTTTTGAAAACTGTCATCAACAATATTTTTGAATTCATACATGAGACTCACCCTGAAGTGCAGGTGAAATATCTTTAGATTGCAATCCAAATTAGTTATGAAAAGGGTGATTTCATTTGGTTCTTTTTCATCATGAAGTAGCATTATTTGAAATCACCTCCCTAGATCAAATCCTTTTGTGTGCCCTCGGTATTGAACGCAATATAAAAAAGAGACCATGCTTCCTTTTTTCCCATAACCATATCCCTATCCTTTCCCAAAACCATCGTCCTTCTTACTCTCCCTTTTCACATCCTTCTAACAACAATGTCGCCAACTCTGGATCCTTTCACACCCTCCCCTCCCCCCAATCAGTTCCACTATCATAAAAATGCAAACTATGATGCTACATATTGTAGGTTCTTACAATTCCAAGCCACCTCTACCACCTTATCAGTGTAGGAGAATGCCATTCCATTTTCAAATTCATCTCCATATCCTGACCCATATTCTCAACTAGAAAGTATCTCTCTACCCAACCCTAATACAGAATACCCTTCCTTACTCTTAAGACTAAATAAAATTATTTTCACTCTCCAAATATCCTTTTTACTAATAATTGTAAAGTGAAAGACCAACTAGCCATGATCATCCTCAACGATGCATCCAAATAATCTCATATCCCAAGACCCTGTAGGTCATCTTCAGCTACCCACCCTTTGTTTGACCTGAAGATATAGACTTTGTTTGTTAACCATCCTATGTTATTAGGTATTTCTATGAATCTTCCATCGAGTATTTATTATTGATTTAGCCTAGATATAATGAGGAAAATCATGAAATAGGTTGGCATTGTTGGCATTCAACCTTCCAATGTAGGAGTTTTGATTCTAGAAATGCCATGAAATCTAGCCAAGAAGACCATTTTGGTTCCAATTCAATTGTTCCTAATTAATGCTTTCTTGGATGAGGTTAGTAATATTTTTTTATATTTTAATTATTTTTTTTATATTTTCATTGATTATGTATATAATTACATTTTACATGTATACGGTAAACATAATTGAAAAGTATTTATAAGTGTCTAATTGTTCATCATGTACAACTCTTACGAGATAATACTCCTACATAAAGGTGGTAGGATACACACCCTCCTACAATAGTTGATGTGGTGGTTGAAACAATGTGTTCCATTCGGTCACCTCACACAGGTATTGAGTGGTATTGACTTGAGTTTCCCCCCCTCTATGAACTAAAGTTATAAGTCAAAAACATGTATAACTATAACCATAAATAAATTACAATAATTATATGTGTTATTTAATTTGACCCTAATTAAGTGGAATGCCAACATTGATTGGGGTATGAGAGGTTGGAACCATGTGCTTTATTAATTCATCAATCTTATTTGGTGTCTTGTTATTTATTTGATTATCAATAACATGTATGACTTCTTCTAAACACTATGAATATTTTGTTCTAATGAAGGGACTCTCTCTTCATTTATTATCTTCTAGCTAAAGTAGCAGAATATTGGAATTGATTAATACAAGTGTTTGAATATCCTTGCTACATGTTATTTATTGTATACTAGACCTCATAGTCGAAATAATGTAGAAGTATCTTATTAGGTTTTATTTCATTTGTTCCTTTTGATTTGAGTACTAAAAAATTATCTATGTATTCATCGAATACCATGCCCTTTATTGAATTTTGCATGTCTCATCTGAGTTGTGGTTGACACATTTAGCAAGGGGTTAAGAAATTTCATTAAAGTAGATTAATCCATTTGATTGTCCATGTACTTAGTTCATTTATGAAATGTTGAAGTGCATATTGTAAGTTATTTGCATCTTCATTTTGTATGTGTTTTTATTTAAAATCAAACTCCTTCTTACCAAGCCATGTTTAGATGTCAACTTCTTCATTTAACTTATATTATGATATCGTCATTTATATTAGGATATATTCATTTATAATATGTATGCCAACTTTGAAATTTTGTCTTTTATTTCTTCTATAGATTCATCTTCATCCTTTAATTTATGATGTGAATGGTATTGAACATGAAAATAAAGATGACTAAAGAGGTGTGAGGGTTCATTATTGTGAAGTAAGTAATCATAAGCATTATCTTCACTCAATTCAAACATTTCTTCTTAGGTTTGTCTTACATACCTTCTTATCTTTCTCAATGGTTATTCCAAAACCATTTGATGTCACCTTTAATTGTGTTGAGTACTTCGTATTAAAACACATCTATGGTTATATACACATTGTTGATTATTATTTTTCCATCACCATTGTTATCTTATTATTTTTCCTTCATAATTATTGGATTGAAATTTTGTGATATGATAACACTCATACTGATCCTATATACAAATTGACACACTACCCAAATCTCAACTAGACTAGCTAATGTCCTACAAGAGGAATGACTAGTAGAATGGCCTTCCAAGTAATAGATACATTGTGGATATCATTGGATGGGATTTTGATACAATATTTAATAGTAGAGGAATAGCTATGTTTTTGGATGATGACAAGTAGTTCCAAAGCCCATCTCTAGGAATGATTTTTTTGTTAAACAACATTGTTCTTTGGTGTGTAATTGTGGGCTACTTGTCAATGCACCAGATGCATTCTTGTTCATCAAATAAGCACAAAGAACAATTCTGCATCCAATGTGAGATTATGTGGGAGACAACAATGCACCCAGTGTGAAGTTTTCTAAGAAATAGTTATGTGATTGTAGCACACAAAAGGGTGAAAATGTGCATTTAAGGTAAAGATACTTGACTAACATGGATGTGTGATTGGGTATGTAGGCATACAAAAAAATAACCCATTGGAGAGATATGGATTTTGATGCAATTTAGAACAAGATATATTGATATTAGGTGGTGTGGAGATTACTTGCATGCCACCGGTTACTCAAGTTCCTTGATAACCTACTGATGTGAGTAGATTCCCTCATCCTCTCCATGATTGTGGAGTATTTAGATGCATATGCAAAGGCATTCATGGTACATGTAGAGAACATTGAGCTCACCATGTAGTATTTCTACTTCTTCATGGACCTGTTGATGTACAAAGTTGTCAGCGACAACCTACCTACGAGGTCTTCTGACAGGGATTTGGATTACTTCATTGATATACATTGTATGGATGGGTTAGTTGTGCATGATGGAGTGATCCACCTTCATTATATATAGAGGTTGGATATATGGGTGTAACTTATGGAGTGGTGTGAGTCATGGAATTGTATGTACCACATCAAATCTTGTGCATTTATATGATATTGCAAAGAGATTTCTTCATGGTACCTACTTTGGGTGGGCATATATGCTTTTTATTGCATCGAGGAGACATCTTACCACTTGCAAATATGTAGGTGGTGGTGAATTTACCTTTGGGACATTTATTTGTTTGTTCCTCATTGAGAGGATCTTGACTCTTCAATCCCACCATGTCATTCAATATGTAGGAACATAGGAGCCCTTCATGAGATGATTTGGTGAGCTAATGAGGAGAGGGGGAGGTGGTGTAGTGGGAATTTCCTTCTAGGGACAATATATTTTCCCATTGATGACAAATCCTAGTTTAGATCATGGGTTACCCTTATGTGGGTGTGGACTATAGGGGAGACCTAGAACTCCCTCACCCTCTAGGTCATGCATGGGGACCCTAGATTACATAATAATGCATATTTGGTTTTTTTTTATTATGTTTACTTACTAGCATAGATGGTAGCTAGGTTTTATATGATACACATGACTGCCACACCTCAAGTTTTTTGTATGTGCATATATAGTACTAGTGAGGTCGGTAGGCCTCCAATGATGGTAAGGTTGATTTGATGATATTCATATCCATATTGACTAGTTACTAGCAGGAATAACTAATAAGGGATGAAAACACCTCAATGAGGTATTGATTGAGGAGTTATTTGGAGTACTAGGTGAGTGGAACCCAATTATGAGGATTACCATTGTAGGCTAGGGGACGAGGGACCTAGATAGAATTTCTTTACCTCTGATATCTTGAGACACCCCATCTTGGGATGATGATGATGACTAGGTAGTTAGTTAGATTATCAATTTCCCCATGCTATATTGTGTAGTATTGGGCATGTATCACAATTTTTCAAAGCATGGACTCTAATGTGAACACTTTTTATTTAATGACACACACACTCACATGCATTGATGATTCTTATTAATGGGCCTTATGAATGAAAAATGAAATGATAGGTTGTTTATTTATTTTTTTATTTGTCAATGGCTGTTATGGATTTCATGCTTATCTATATTTATAGTTTTCTTTCATATTCATGAGGAATGTATTAAATGCCAATCTAGAATTTGATTTACAGTATGATCTACAAAGCTATTGAGAATTATTTCCCAAATAACACTTGATTATCTAAGGGTCATTCCATAAATATTCAAACTTCCCATGAACAAAATTATCATCAGCTTGATTGTAGACTAGGGATAGATCACATTCATGAAATGAGCGGAGGTGAACATGCCTATCTTATTGAGTTTGGGAGTGTTTTTTCTTGGCCTCATTATTTTGTAAGGTTTGTGATGATCCTCGTCAACTTAATCCAATGATACTAGTCCTATTCCAAGATGTAGGTTTTTTGTAAAATTTCAATGACTAGATGGATAGAAGGGATTTCACACTTGATAGGTAAAACCACCTCATGGATAGGATGAAAAGGTGTAAATTTGGCGATAGTATTAATTGAAGTCCTATAAGCCAACAAAGTAGGAAATATTATGTGATGCCAATTAGATTTGTGCTTATCAAAAGTTTGTTGGAGCATGGTTTTAAGGATTTTAAGGACAGCCTCAACTTGGCGATTTCCCAATGGATAATAAGGTGATGAAAATCGGTGCTCAAATTCTAAATGGCTAGTTATATTGCGCCAAAATGTGTACCATGATTAGAAACTATTTATTTTGGGACATCAAATTGAGTGATAATGTGATTAAAGAAAAATTAAGTGGTTATGGCTACCATGTTATTGAATGTTAGCATGGATTTTTTCCACATCGTAAAATAATAAATGACAACAATGATGTACTTATGCCCATCAATAGACATAGGTAAAAACTCCATAAATTCAATCCCCCAATTATAAAATGGACCAATGGAAATTATATGGTTAAGAGGAGCTAGATGAGCTTTCACCTTAGGGGAAAAAAATTGGCAATCATGACATCATTTATTGGATGCAATCGAAAAATAAGGTAGGTCAAAAATACATAGCCCTAACAATATTTTGGGTGGTATTCATTCCATAGAGGTGGCCACCACAAATACCACTATGATAGTTATTCAATACCTTCTTAGTCTCTTTGAGGGTGAGACAATGACACAAAATGGTATTGACTCTTCACTAATGGAGGACATCAAAAATGAGAAGATATTGAGGAGCTTGATGGTGAATGGACATTGATCATCATGCGACAAATGAAAATCATATTTCTGAGTGTGGAAATAAATTAAGGTATCACCATACTAAGGATGATCTAAGGAAATAGTGAACAAGTGTTCATAAAGAAATTTATAATTAAGAGGACGATTTGCTAGTCTTATCGATAGGTCAAAAAACATTCATCTAGGGATGTAGATTTCTTATTCTTTGGGGAATAAAATTCAATATCAAACTCCTAAAGGATTACAATCCAGTGAGCTAATTTTACATTAATGACTCATTGACTCGAGAGGTATAACATGGGATTAGTATTTGTAACTACCTTGTCTTTCTCATCAAGATGTAATGACACAAACTCTATCTTGAAAATATGACAACTAAGGAAAACTTGTAGTCATGGTTAAAAGATAAAAAAGGACCAAAATGATTTTTTCTCACATAATAGTTGACAATTGACATGTTGATTGAATACCATAATGCATTGATGTAAATCACTCAACGGTCAATGAATGGATGGATTTGGTATAGGGATGAATTGATAAGTATGGTAATATCTAGATAGATATATAATCTTAATTATATACACTTATAAGCTTGTTCCACATTGCAACATTTCTCCTTATTTATAATATGAATTCTAACTAACAGTGAATCGATGCAAATAAATCTAGAATGACCGGTAAAAGGGAGCAATCAAATCAATTTTTTGGGTTGTGTGGTCAAGGTTAATGTCTTCCACTCATATCATTATAGTTCTAGATTGTACTAAGTCTTAAATTAACGTGTTAAATGTTACTTAAACATTTATGGTATTCATTCATGTGGTTTCATTTTAAACCTACAACATTATGCTACATATATTTATATATTTTTTTTAAATTATATAAATTCGTCGAACTATCGACGAACTTGATTGTCGATATTTCGACACACGGGGCCTAAGAAAATCATCAGAGATATAGTAGCATCAACATTTCTTTGTCGAAATTTTTCCAACATTTTGTCGATAGTTCGACGAACAAGGCATAGAGAAAACTATTAGAAATACAACATCGTCGCTCCTTCGTCGAAAGTTTGTCAAAGTTTCATGGGATATTTGCTACCTGTTTGTCGCTATTTCGTTGAACCATTATCACATGTGCGTCAATATTGCGATGAAAAAGTGACGATCAAGTGATGATAGTGTTCCAAATGGATTATGGAAACTTTGTCACTATTACGACGATCTAGTTCATCGGTCTTGTGACAAACTCATGAAGGTCGTAATTGTGACAAAGCAAACGTGACAAAAAAAGGATTGTTTCCTTCGTCGTACTTGGGATGATGTGGCGTCAGATATGCATCGGTAAATCGCCAGAAAAATGACACAATGTACTAGTGCTAGGTACCTATGAGTGGGAAGTTCTTGCGGTACCCGACGTCAACGCTTGATCGTCATTTTGACTCCTTTGAAGGGTTCTCATCTTATCGAGGGTACTTGCACCTTAGGTGAACATTGCAAGTAGGTTACTGTAATTGTCTCTTGTTCCTTCATTAATTGATATTGAGACTTAATCAACCCATATCGGTCTCCAAAAGTTCCTTTGATGAGCTCTTCATTGAAATCGGACTCAGGACCTAACTAACATGGGATGAGACTTATAAGAGTATTTTATTTGTTGATTCCTCTTAGGAATTTTGTATTTGTTCTCTAGTTGCTTTTTAGTTGGCCTTAGGTTGTCTGTGTCTTACCACTTTTGAATATTTTATCCAAAGTGGTTGACCAACTTCTTTATTGGTCTACAAGGACCCATAGTCTTTCTCCTGAAAGTGTGGAGCCTCAAAAGTGCAGGTTGAACAACGCTGGTTCACGAGAGCCAGTTGAAGAGACCAAAGTTGCATTAAAGAGTCCTGCAAGGGAGGACCATGTGCAATAATACTATTTTGTCTAAACTTCTTGAGGATACCAACCAAGGAACCCCTTCCCAAGGGGATTATTGTTCTTTTCCTTTCTTTGGAAACGTTGGTGCCCCCTTGATGGCCACTTTGAATATTCTTGGATTGATTGTAGAACTACCGATTTGACTATGGACCACTCCAAATGTTCCAAATGATCCTAGGGCTTCTCAGATAAGAACCTTATGTCAAGGGAATGAAATTGATGTTGATCATTTACCTTCTTCATCGGTGAAATATAATCCTCCTCCTTTTGTTTCATGTGGTGAAACTCTAGATACTAGTAACCATAAGTCTAAAAGGAATAGAAAGAGTAAGAATAAGAAGAAGAAGCGAAGACAAGGGAAAAGTCACCAGTCGTTGCAAGTCCTACTAGAGATATGCAACCAACCACCACGAGTAGTGCTGGGGGAAACCAATCAACCACTACAAGTCATGCTAAGAGTGAGAATCTAGTCACTCCAAGTCATACTGGAGATATGCAACCAACCGATGCAAATCATGTTGGGGGAACCAACCATCCACTGCAAGTCATGCTATGAGTGAGAATATAGTCACTGCAATTCATACTAGATAATGGAAGCTAGTCACTACAATTCATATTGGTGATAAGAAACCATCCATTGTGAGTCATGTTGGGGGGAATCCATCAACCAATGGAAGTCATGTTGGTGGCATTGATGTTGCTAAAAAAAATAGACGAATAGGATGCAAGCCTGAGTTACCTTTTAAAATTTGCAAGGGAGATCACCTTACTTATCTATGCCCTGCTATTATAGAGGTTCAAAGAGTGTGGTCCCTATCTCAAGGCCCTTATGCTCCTGAATCGCCTTTAGTTTCCCAACAACCTATTCAATCATTGGTTAATGAAGTGGTTGAACCAATGCAATCTTCAATCTATCCCACTCTTATTTTGGATTGTGATGTGCCTACTGACCATGTTGTCTCGCAACCTATTCAACCAATAGTTGATGAAGTGGTCAAGTCGATGCAATCTTTGGTTGATCCCACTCTTATCTTGGAGAGGGACGAGTCTACCAAAGTGTTTTAGTTGATGCAATATTTGGTCGATAACACTCTTCTTTTAGGAAGTGATGTGTCTATCAACCATGTCTTCATCATTTCTAGTTCAAAACCTTCTAAGCAAGGGGGAATTCCACTCACTTCAATCATGCTCCCTCCAAGTTTGAGGATGATTTCCTTTTACTGGAATAATCTTTTTGAGCTTCACCTTCCTCCTTCTACACCCTTCCAAACAAGGGTTGAAGTTAATTCAACAAAAATTTAATGATGTACAATAGATGAAGGAGACTCTCCAAGCATTTTGTCATCCTTGGCTTAGCAAGCTCTGGGTTCTCCAAAGCTTATGTCAATTACCAGTTAGTTGTTGGATTTTGACATAAGACCTAGTGAATATTTGGGGATTCTTCCTTATTTTTCTATCACGTTAGGTGGGAAGACTATACTAGCCAATAATGGTGCAAGTCTCATTAAACTTCAATATGATTCTTAAGCATGATTATGTATATGTTATGAATGCTATGGTGTCAATATTTTTTTGGTAATGCATTTCCTCACAATGGAAGCATTGTCACTATCGATAACCCTACATATGATAATCACCATACTAATTTGAATTTATATCAAGATACCCCTTTGTATGTTCCTAGTATTCAAGTGGACTCTAACCCACCACAGGTGAGTTATGTGGCATCATATCCTCAGTTTTCAATTGCTTTTGTTACACCTCAAGTTCACTTCAATTTTTTCACCATATGTGGATCATCATATAAGAATATTATGTGCCTTATTGTGCCATGATGATCCAAAATTTTGGTTGTATTTTCACTCATGTATTGTATCTATCTATCCTTAGATGTTTTGTGTATTAGTATGGTGTCTATGTAGTATCTCCATACCCCATGTGGTCGGTCACGGCCTGTCCTTTTAGTCACCATTTCAAGATAGGATTTTATTTTAGAGATATGGTCGACTGCCCCTTGATGTTGATAACTCTTCATCATGTCGATCATTTATGATCTGGGTTGGTATGCAACCATATTGGGGTGGAATTACTAGGACACATGAGCTAGGGGAGTTGCTAGTCTCTCTTACCCCTTTGTATAAGATGTGAAAATAGTGCTCTTTGTAAAGGTTGTCACATGTATAGAACACTTATTTTATTCCTTAGCATGGGTCCCTATGTATTCACCACATTTTGGCCATCTACTATCATAGATGATTATGCAGATGCTCACTTAGTTTCATGTCTCTCGAGGTAGTGCCTAAGTTCTCAAGGTAGTACACATATCTCGATGCATTGGCCACATCCTCTAAGGCACATTTGAGCTACTATTCGATACATGGACATCCTCTACACATGCCATGTTGGATATTATTGAGCACCCTCCTTTTTCATCACTTTTGGAAATGGTCCTTACATGATTTGAGGGTTGACCCACACATGTGGAATTTATGACAACCATGAGAATGTTTTTTATGATGATTTGACTTGGAGAGGCATCTTCCATTCCTTGTGGAGCATCTTCGCTTGGTTTGAGAGCTTGGTAATACCTTGGAGATACCTTTTGAGTAGTCCTTGAGCACATTTTGAGGAGGTTGTCCACTTTTGAGGCCCTTCTCCACCTTTTCATGAGGTCTTTCTACTTGGAGGAGATATATTTTGGTACCTTGCTTGTTTGGGAGGATACTTCACCATTTTTTGAGGCCTCCACATCACTCTTTCCTTCGAACCTTGGGGTAAAAGAGAAAATCAAACCATTTCTTTGTGGGATGTCCCTCTCTCATGAAGGTTTTACGTACATATGGTATCATTTTATTATGCATTGACTTAGTCTCCTTCTTTGTGTGGATGACAAGTATTATTTATTAGTCTCCTAGGATAATTTTAGGGAGAAAGAATTAATAAAGAATGAGAAGGATGTAGAATCATCCTCTATAAATAGAGGCTCTGTTGTCATTCCAAATTGTTGTGAATCATTGGATAGCATTTTTTACTACAATTAATAGAAGATCTTCCTTTTAAGGTTTTGGTGTCAATTCTTGGATCTTTCTCCTTCTTGGTTATCTTCTTGGTGCATTAAATATTTTTTGGTGATTCAAGACTCTTACTAGCTTTCAAGATCAATCCATTTGAGGAGTTAATTAACTACTTGGAGAGGAGACGATTTAGGGTTTGTTTGTTCCATCTTCTATTGTTAACTTGGGTAAGTTCTCAATCTCTTGTCTTATTTTTCCTTTGGTTCCTTGGAAAGGGTTATAAGAATTTTGTTCAAGTTATATTTGACCTCGTTGGTGAAGGCTTTTCCTTTTGAGGAATCCCTTCTTGTAGGGCCTTGGTCCTCTTAGCTTATCTTGATTAGGTTCTAGATTGGTCTACCCTTAGGGTTCTAATATTTTACCCTAGACCTTAATATAGAAGTGACCAATTCTTAGAGGAGCATACTTCTTCACCCCATAAGACTTAATTGGATTAAAAAAAGGCACTAGTCCTATATTCAAAAACCAACAAAAAAACCCTAAAAAACAAAACTTTTATTTTGTATTGTTTATAAAGAAGTCTAATGGTGAAAATTCGAAGAAAAATATTTATTTAGATTTTTTTCATTGTCTAGTGTAAATTTAATGGTTGTTGGCACCCAAAGTTTTTGGTTCAGTTTTTTGCGTGTGCACAAATGAAGTTGTACGCACTCATTCCATAGTTTTGTGCACACCTAAGAAAATGCATGAGGAATGACAAAGAGTGTGCGTTAGACTGAGTTTTGATAGTGTGCAATAGGCCTAAAATATCATTAAACATGCACCGATCATAGTTTTGATGTGCATCAGAAATCAAGAAGACACACAACAAAATTAAGAAAAGAATCATCCAGAAATCCTCTCGAATGTTTATTGCCAGCAAAACAAGGGATCATGGAGCTGAGAAAAGATGACCTGGAAGGGAATTTAGTATTTCCCTGATTCCTGAAGGTTACGTGTACTACAGGCAGGTGCCAGAAGCGTGTGAGACTGTTTTTTCAGTTGAGCAAGTGGAACAAAGTAGAAAGAGACAACGCTCCCGAGTAGAGAAAGTTATAAAAGGAAGAAGTGATGTCAGAAATTAGGCTAGATAGATGTTGATGAGAAGATATTCATTGAGTCCTTAGGATTGAGCTTGTTTTGAGCCTATAGTTATATTGTAATACTTTTGAATATATTTGTGTGTTTGTTATATGTCTAAGTTTTGAGATAAGGCGCATTGCGCAGTGTGTTGTAACTCTAAGGATTTATACAGAGAAGATATGAATTTCTATGGTTGTCATATGTATTTGTTCTACATAATGTATACCTCTATTGTGATGGATTGATTCTAGTAATAAATATGTGACAGTTCTGATCCATTCAGTGTCTATCATGTATGAGTTGAATATGTGTGTGTATTGTTTTACTTATTAGTCTTAATAATTTGACATATATGAGTCGCATGGGTGCCAATCCCAAGGAATCTTCATTTGTTTAGCCTTCATCCCTGTCACAAGACCTTATGGTATTTGTGTTCCTCTCTCCATCTTGCGTGAGACCTTCCTCGGCATTGGTCGAGGATTGATATGTCGGTGTCATGGGTTTTTGTTGGACAACTATGGACAAACCCTGGGTATAAACTCCTCGATGTTAAGAAGGACGTGCACAAGCATGGATCAAAACGCCCAACAAATGGTTCAATTGTTGGGACATGAAAGTCTTGTCAGGAATGATGAAGGAAAGAGATGAGTTGGAATCCATCTGGGGAGGAGATTCAAGACTAGTTGACTGCAAAACTGCATGAGTTTTCCATGTAAGAAACTCAGGGACTGAGGGTGAATGTCAAAAAATGGAAGGATAGGTATATGTACATAGATATGCATGATATTTTCTTTGTTGCATTTCCTTTCTTATTGTTTGAATGGATAAAAAGGAAAACTACTACGAATTCTCCTGTGTGGTCATTGGGACCAGTGGTTTGTGATCAATCCAAGCTTGAAGATTTGAAAGTGTTGGGTAATAAGTGGACTCGAGATATTTAATTCTAGTTTGCTCGAGTAAAAGAAGGATACATTGTTGAATTCATCATGGAATAAACTGACTCTTTCAGCGAGGATGAAACAAAGTTTGTGAAAGGACCAAGAAAGCAGATGTTGGAAGAAATTCCTCTTTGGATAAAAATGTTATTCGTGGAGAAAGGGTTGATGTGCATGGATCTTGATCAAATGGTTGAGTAAAATCCCCTAGCATGGGGGGGGGTTACAAAGACAAGGGAAAGTTAGAGAGAAGATGGATCCATTGAAGAGGATCCAAAAATTATTGAGATGAGGTGAGGTATGGAATGGACCCATAGGATCATAGGAGAAAAGGAGTCGAGAGGTACGCAAGAAGAGTTGATATAAGAAGAAGAGAAAAAAAGAGATGTGGAAAAGAATTTTCCATGGGAACGTGATGAGGGGTTGGGTCCAAGATGAAGAGAAAAGAAATTGTACTAGGTGGTAGTGTGGTAGAGTATGTTGTGCCACAGTGGAGACCAGATGAGGATAGGCCCACAAAGAGGTGTGGAATAGAGGATATGGTGTCCAGTATGGATACCAATAGTGATACTAGTACATGCCTAGGTGATGAAGCTCACACCCCTTGGATGTTGCAGAGTATCGCAACCTTAGAGGAAGATGAAGCGTAGAGTAGTGGTGCACTGATAAGAGGAGAGGATGGTGTGTTAAGTAGTATGTGTTGTTCAAAGAGGAAGATAGATCTCAAAGTAGTAGTTCATATATTAGACTTAAAGAAAAAGTGCACATTTGTGGTGCGTAGATAAGACAGGAAGGTAGAGCTCAGCGTGTTGGTGTGTTGAAAGAAGAGGAATAAGGAGGATCCCCCAGTGGTGGGGGAGACGAATTGGAAATAGTAGATGGTATTGTGCGGCTACAAGTAGATAACTCTCAGGGTCACCTCATGAGAAGTTTTAGAAGAAGATGGACATAAACCCCCTTGTACCAATGCCCTTACGCATTTTTAATCAAGAAGAAAACATAGACGATAGTGAAGATATTGAAGTAAGAGATATAAAAGAAGAAGAGAGAAATGAAGAGACAAGTGAAGAAGAAGGTGAAGTCAATAATACTTTACCCTGAGGAATAGTGGTGTGGCAAAATCAAAACCCTAGCAGTCAGAGAAGAGGAAATAGCTAAACTTTGAGGATGAAAAATTAGGACAATACACTGAGACTACCCGTGTTCCACAGAATGGGTAAGGATGATGCAGAGAAACACTAGTTTACATGTGAAGCAATCTAGTCTGTGAAGAGAATCACTTATGAAGCAACCAAAATCGTGCAGCTGGAGACCACATTCAAGGACAGAGCCTTGACGTGGTATATGAATTATAAGTCTATCGCCCCAACAAGATAGGTGAGCTCCTTGGTCGAGATTAAACATTATATACTTAGGGATTTCCATAAACCTAAGTTAGAATCCAAATGTATCACAAAGATAAAAGAGATCAAGCAGAAGGAAGGCGAGACCATATGGGATTATGACCAATGATTTAATTTTTTTTAGATAGACTAGTGTTCCAAATCCAAGATGTGCAACATAGAGAATGGATCATTGCAGGGCTACTTCCCCATATTCGAGTTTTGCTCATCCAGTAGAAGGTGACGACTCAAGTGAAGGAGATAGGAATTGCCATGCATCTAGAAGCCACGTCGGGAGGGGTGGAGATGTCGGCGTGTTTGGCATAGGTGTAGTCACAGCTGACCAACTTGACGATGCAATTGCAGGATATGGATAAGATGAAGGTTGTGCATGAGAACGTATGATGTACCACAAGTTGCTCAGAAGGGCATTGGAGAGATGAATTCCCTGCCTTGCAAAATTATGTGGCAACGGGCACACCCAGTCCATTTCCATCTGGGAGAATAGAATGGTGTAAAATATGTAGACAGTGGGGCCATGTGACACTCCGCTACCCAACCTTGCAGAAGTACCAAACGACGAATCACACTCCATTTTGCTAGTTCTATAAATTCGTCAGGAATGATGTCAATAGTTGTCACTCATTTTATTTAATGCAAGATGATACACGTGATGCATTCTAGGTACAAGAGGAGAAGAAAGGTGGTGAACCTGGTGGTGCAGAAAGAGGCAGATACCAAGGAGTTCCATGGGGTAGTTATGGGCATGCTCGCACCTAAGGATATGGTGGAGGGGGAGGTATATTGGATATGGTCACGCTCATGCCTGAGCATGTCACCAAATACTATTTTGATTTACTAAAGAAGTGGGAGGACAAGAAAACCAATTGTAACATGGTGCAAGCAGATCCATGCAAGAATAAGAAGAAGAATGAGGAAACTGATGTCCATGTAGTAACCTGCGAAGGGGAAAAGATAGGAGCACGCTTTGTGCATGGGGAAGGCTCGGGTAAAAATTCATATAGAAAGATAAGGAAGGCACCTTAGCACCCACCAAAGTTTGATTTTTCCCAGCAAAATATATTTTTGTGCGATGCGCATAGAGTACTGGAAGAAGAAAGAATGTGCAAGGAGTTGTAGTGTGTGACTCAGAGGTCACTTGAGGAGGATCATATCTGGGAAGAAGTGCATAGGGTGACAAAAAGGTCACTAGAAGAAGCTCGGATCCATAAAGAAGTAGAACGTATGATGCAAAGGTCGTTGGAAGAATCTCTCATGTGTGAGGAATTGAAACGTGTGATACAAATATTGTTGGAGGATGATTGAGTGCGCAAAGAATTTCAGTGCATGATGCAACAATCAATAGAGGAAGATCACAAATAGACTGAGTTGCAATGAGTTGAGAATAAATGATATGAAGAGAATCTCCAGGAGGAATTGCAACGCGCAACATGCATAAATATTACATGAACTGGCTTGCAAGGAAGAATTTGAAGACCAAGTAAGTTCTTTCTTGCCTTGTTGTTTGTGACTGTTGAATGATCTAGAAGATGCAAGTAAGTTGACTTAGATTCTAGATACTTGCATGAAAGAACAAGGAGTGGAGGTTTTTATATCCGCTCCATTTCCAGAAAGAGATGTATGTTATGTTAATGTTTTATGCCATTATTATAGTTCTTTGCATTTCAATAGATAAGAGCAACATAAGAACAAGATCACTGAGAAATACACATTCACAAGAGACACAACATTTATCCTGGGAAACCCTCTAGGGGAAGAAAACCCAGCAAAAACTTCCTTATCATAAATTTCCAATACAATGTCAAGAAATAACTCAAACCAATACAGAAAGTCCTCTCCAAAAGATGTGCCACTCTTCTCCCTCTCTCTAACTGGTAAGTCGCAACTTGCCTCTTAGAAATGAGCAAGTGTGTTGTTTGTCAAAGTGAGGTGCTAGCCTCTCTATATATACAAATCTGGCACGTGTGAAGTGTCTTCACTGGCAGGGCCAACTTCTCACTCTGGGTGGGTAAACCCACCTTTATTATATTTCTGGGTCTCAATAATAATTGTTGGGGCCGACTTCTTATTCTGCCTATTACAATTTTCTGTTGACCAATCCGCAAAAGGGGATTTGGTCCTAAGACAATAATAGACATGATCAATCCACAAAGGGGATTGATCCTATGAATAATATAACAATAATAAGAAGAATACTCTTTGCAGCTACATTATTTCAACACTCCCCCTTAACAAGAAGGGTATTCTTCAATAGCATCAGGCGAGAGAGGTCTGCATCAGGAGGACAGTATCGTCAATATCACCTTGGAACATTGGCTGGCATATCTACGAGTCATCGGAAGTTTTCTTCATCGACAGCATCGTCATTCTTGAAAGAATTCCATCATCATCTGCATCAATATGTATCAGTAAAAAAACTGATACCTCATCACAACACTAGGCTAGCACATCACAGTACTACACTGGCTCAATGTCACAACTGATAAGCTGGTAGCTCAGTGTCAGTCACATATTGCTTTACATCTAACAACTAGGTCAGAAGCAAGGTATACATCATCTTGCTTTACGTTTAACAACTGGGTCAGAAGCAAGGAATCATCTTGATTTATGTCTAACAACTAGGTCAGAAGCAAGGAACACATCATCATCTTGCTTTACATCTAACAACAAGGTCAGAAGAAAGGAATCATCTTGTTGTAGGTCTAACAATTAGGTTAGAAGCAAGGAACACATCATCATCTTTCTTTACATCTAACAACGAGGTCAGAAGCAAGGAATCATCTTGTTTTACGTCTAACAACTAGGTCAGAAGCAAGGAACAC